>JAJKKK010000092.1:0-209332 GCA_022432375.1 Nemania sp. FL0031
ATTTGCTTTTTTATAAATAATATTATTAATATTTAAAACTATTTATTATAATTAATATTTTTTAATTTAAAATATTATATTTTAATTTAAGTTTAAAAAACTTTTAAAAATAAAACAAAACAAATTATTATTTTTTATTATTATTTTTTTAAAATAAATTATTTATAAATATAGTTTTAAAAATATTAGTTTTTATTAATATTTATTTTTTAAAATTAAAATAAATAAAAAAAATAGCTTATTTAAATATATTTTTAAATATTATAAATATTATTTTTATTAAATTATTTAAAAAAATTTAATTTTTTTTTATTTTAACTATATTTTTTTTTAGGTATTAAATTAAAAATATAATAATTTAAAAATACTTTTTAATAAAGCAATAATAAAAATTATAAAATTTTAAAAATTATTATAGCTTATAATAAAAACTAAAAATAAGCTATTTTTATATAATATTTATATATTTAAAGTTTATTTTAATTTTATTTTTAAAAATAATATAATTTAAAAATTTAAGTTAATTTTAATAAAATTAACATTTAAAAAGTTTAATATATAACTTTATTTTATAAAACTTTTTAATAATATTTTAAAAATGCTTTATATAAAATTTTTTATTTTTAAAAAATATAAAAATATTATTTAAATATATTATATAAAAAATATTTAATAGTTAATTTTCAAGTTTATTGCTACCTAAAGTAATATATAAAAAAAAAACTATATTATAAAAAGCTTTATAGCATATTTATAAGCTATATATAGTAAAAACTATTTAAACTTAAGCTTTTTTTAGGTTTTTTAAAAAAAGTAGTAAAGTTTAATTGCTTTGTTGCAGCTACTATAGCTAAATAGTTAAAAGGTTTTTTTTGCGCTCTACATATTAAATAATATGCTAATTTATATTAGCTATTAACAGCTTATATTTTTATATTAGCAGCCTGTTTATAGCTATATTATGCCCGGCGAAATAATTAATAAAGCAATAAAATAGCTAATATATAATAATGTAGTTGTTAATAGTTATATATACTACTAAAAGCTATACTAATAGCCATTAATAGCTATATATAGCTATTAATATATAGTTATATAAAATTGGTTATATAAAAAAAGTTAAGCTATATATAGCTTATGTATAGCTTGTTTTTTTTTTGTATAAAAAAGTTGTTATTTACTTTTTTGTTTGCTTGCTAAAACTCGGCTTAGCTATTTAGTTATAGTTTATTTATTTGTTTAAATAAAATATAAAAAATATTTAAAATATTATTAAACACTTTTTATATATAGTTTTAAAAAATAACAAAAATATTATATAAATTTATTAGTATTATAAAAAATTTATAATAGCTATAATATATATAAAAAGCTATTTTTTATTTATTTTTTTATTAAATTTTAATATAATAATAAATATTTTTAAAATTAATTTTAAAAAAAACTTTAATATAAACAATTTTATTTAATAGCTTTAAAATAAAAAAAAAAATAAACTAATTTTTATATATAACTTTATTAAGTTTTTTATAGTTTATATAAAATTAAAAAGTTTTATTTTTTTTAAATATAAATAATATAAAAATATTAATAAAGCTAATTAACTTTTTAATTTTTTTGCTTTTTAATATATTATTAAGCTAAGTTTATAACTTTTTAAGCTTATTTTAAACTAGTAAATATATAAAATAATAAAAAATAATAATATTTTTTAATAAATTAATTATTAAATTATTATACTTAAAATAAAATAATATATTAATATTATTAATATTAAAAAAATTAAAAAAATTATAAAGCTTAAATAAAATAAAATTAAATTAAATATATTATTAATTAGTTTTTAACTTTTTTAACTATATAGTTTTAAATAAAATAATTATAGCTTAATAAAACTTTTTGTTTTTATAAGCTTTTATAAATTAATAAAAAAATAATAATTTAAAATGTTTAAAAATATAACTAAAAAACTATTAATTTAAAGCTATATTTAATATAATATTTTAGCTTTTTAGTATAAATTAAAATAATAATAAAAAACTTTTTTTTAAATAGTTATTTTAAGCTATAGCTATATATATATAATATAATTTTTAAATATTATTTTTGCTATTAGTTAATTTAAAAAAAACCTAATAAGTTTTATATATAAAAAAGTTTTTTTAAGCTATATACTATAGTTTATAAATTTAAAAAAAAGCTTTTTTTAACTTATAAATTAATATAAAAATATAATTAATATAATTATATTTAATATAATTATTGAAATTAATATATATATATAAAAAAAGCTTTTTAAAGCTTAATATAAAAATAGTATAAAAAGTATAAAAATAATATAAAATAAGTATAAAAAACTAAGTTTTTAGTTTAAGCTTAATAAGTAAAACTAATTTTATTTTTTTTTTTTTAGCTATATTAATTATATTTTAAAGCAAGCAATAAAAAACTGTATAGCAATAACTATATATTTACAACCGACTTTATTGTATAAAAATAACTAGGTGCAAAAAAAAAGCAAGCGTCGCACATTCGACATCTTAATAAAAATCAAACTATAATAAAACCATAATAAAAGCAAGCAATAAAACTTTAAAAAAAAACTTTTTAAATATATAAACTTTATTTAAGTTTTTAATTTAAACTTTTTATATTGTTTTTTTTTAAACAACTTTTAAAACAATTAAAAATATAATAATTTTTTTTATTATAATTATAATATATAATATATTTTAAATTAAAATAATATTTTAATTTTTGTTTATTTTTATTTTTATGCTTATTTGTATTTTTTTATTATTAGTTTAATTAAATTGTTTATTTAATAAAAAGCACTTATTTTTTTAAAACTTAAAAAAATGCTTTTTAATATTTTAATATTTAAATAAATATAACTAATAATAGCTATTTTAATATTAAAGCTAAAATCTTTTAAAATATTTTTAGTTTTATAAATAAATATTTTTACTTTGTTAATTTTTATTTTAATTAATATTTTTATATATATTATTTATATTTTATAAAAGTTTTAATAATAAAATATTTTTTTGTTTTTAATTATTATTTATTAATTTTTATTTTTTTATAGCTATATTTATTATATTTTTATAAATATTAAATAAAAAGTTATAAAAGTTTTAAATATTTTTTTTAAATAATTTAAAAAGTTTTTAATAAAATAATATAGCTTTTTTATTATTTAGTTTTTTAGTTTTTTAGCTTTTAATTTATATTAAATAATAATTAAATTATTAAAAGTGTTAATTAGCTTTTTATTTAGCATTTTTTAACTATATATTAATATTAACTATTAAATATATTAATTAATATATAAAGCTTTTTGTTTATTTAATAAAAACATTTTAATTATAAATATATTAAATATAATTTTAATATTTATTATTAATAATAAAAATATAATATTAGTTTTTATAATTTTAGTTTATTTTATTAATAATATATAAAATTTTTATTTTTAATTTTTTAAATTTATATATAAAAACTATAAATATAAGCTTTAGTTTTTTTATTTATTTAGTTTATTTATTATATATAAACTTTATATTAAAAAAAATATATTTAAACTTAAATAAATAACTTAAATTAAAATTGCTATTATAATTTATATTTAATTTATAATATTTTTATTACTAGTTTTAATATAATTATTAATTATTATTATTATTATTAAATAAAATATTAAAAATATTTAAAAGTTTATTTTTAAAACGTAAATATAGCTTAAATAGTTTAGCTAGTTTAAAGTTTTCTAAAGTTTTTAATTTTTTTAAATTTTAAGTTTTTTTTTTTTTTTATATATAGTTAATTTTAATATATATTTATATTAAAAATTATATAATTTAATTATAAATTAGTTTTATTTTTTTTTAACTGTTTAATTTTAATAATAGCTTTAGTAAGCTATTTTTAAATTTATATAAAATTATTAGCTTAAAAAATAAAACAAAAAGTTTTTAAATTTTAAATATTTAAGTTTTTATTGTTTAGTTATTATTTTAGTTTTATTTTAAGCTAAGTTTTATAAAATTTTATAAATAATTTATTTTATATAATATTTAATTAAATATATTAATATACTATTTTATTTAGTAGTAATAATTAATTTTCGAGTTTATTGCTACTTAAAATAATATATAAAAAAAAAACTATATTATAAAAAGCTTTATAGCACATTTATAAGCTATATATAATAAAAACCACTTAAACTTAAGTTTTTTTTAAGTTTTTAAAAAAAGTAGTAAATACTAAATTGTTTTATTATAGCGCTATAATATAGCATATAAATAATTAAAAATATTTTTTTGCGCCCTACAAATTAACTAATATATTAATATTTTGCTAGCTATTAGCAGCCTGTATTTTTGCATTAGCAGCCCGTTTGCAGCTGTATTGCGCCTAGCAAAGCAATTAGCAAAGCAATAAAATAGCTAATATATAATAATTTAGTTGTTAGTAGCTATATATACTGCTAAAAACTATACTAATAGCTATTAGCAGCTATTTATAACTGCTAATATATAGTTATAAATAATTAGTTATATAAAAAAAGCTAAACTATATATAGCTTATATATAGCTTGCTTTTTTTTTATGCAGAAAAATTATTGCTTACTTTTTTGCTTGCGTACTAAACTTTTAGCTTAGCTATTTAGTTGCAGTTTATTTATTTGCTTAGGTAAATATATACTATTTTATTTATATTATAAATAATTTTTTAATAAAAGCTTTAAAATTATTATAAATTAAAAAATAAATTAAATATAATAATAATAATATTTTAAAAGTAAATATTTAGTTTACAACTAAAGCTTAAAAAAAAAAAATTTTTTTTAAAGTAAATATATATATAAGCTAAGTTATATATTTAGCTTATAAGCTTTAATTTTTAATAATAACTTTTTTATTTATAATATTAAATATTTAAATATATTAAACTTAAATATTATTTAAATTTAACTTATTTATTATTTTTTATTTAAATATATTATATTATTTTTATATTTATATTATTTTTTTTTTATATAAATAGTTAGTTATTTTTTAGTTATAAATAATTCTAAGCTAGTTTACTAAGCTACCTATTTACATAGGTCCAAACCAGCTGCAAAAACTAGCCGAATAGGCTTACGCTTCCCCCAATACAACTACCTACCTACCTACTGATTGGTATGCCTGATTGTGCTATAGAATTATAATTAGTCGCGACCTCACCAACGCTAAGTAGGTATTGAAAATATCTTCTTACCTCGACAAACTTCTCCACAGCATCATCTATGCTACTAAGGATCCACAACTTGCGAGCTTTAAAGGACTTGCCCTCAATGCCATTCTGCATGACACCCAGTTTCTGATCGACAATTTGGAAGTTGAGATCCTGTTCAGTGAACAGTCCCTGGAGCTCCTCCATGGCAGTGATGGCCTGCCGCATCTTGGGAAGAATATTTTCGAGGTGCATGATCATGCCCCTAACGAGCTCTAGGACCGACACAATGACTGCCCTGTCCCCCTCATCTTTTTTGATGAGATCGACTAGTCGGTTATACTCGTTCTTGGCTCTGATCGCCTTGTCCGTCTCGATGCCCGTGCCAATCTGCATCCAGATGCAGAAAATCCCGAGCACGCCCAACGTGATAGCCTTGTCTCTAGCCGCAGCCTGTTTTTGAATCATGTCCGTGTGAGTTCTCTCCAATGACGTCACCGTTGCTGGCTTGTGGGATGAGAGTTAGCCTTACCCATTTGTCATTCTCTTCGTCGCGCTTCTTTTGAGAGTCCAGAATCTGCTTCTGGAGACGTGTGACCTCCTCATCCATGATTTCACAGTACGGGCGCTTCTGTTTGGAACCCTTCAACCAGTCCTGTTGGATGGCTTCGACGTTCTTGGCATCGTTCGTGGTGAGAGTGTGAAACTGTTCGAAAAAGATTAGTAGGTGACAGCATATAATCTCGAATATGAAGCTGGTGCTTATCGTTACTTACCTTTTTGAGCAGCGCGACCATGGTTTTGGCGTCTTCAGCCTTTTCTTTGGCGACCTTGGACAGACTTTGCACGGCCATCCTGGCGAGCTCAACGGCCTCCATGAAGGCACCGTCCATTGGCGGAGTTTTGTATTTCTCGTCCAAGATAATATCTAGATGCTTATAAAGACTCATGTCCGTCTTTTCCTTCAACAGGCCAATACAGTGATCGGCATAGGCAATGGCTCCATTAGCAGAAGTAACTGCGTCCCCTTATTAGCAGGTGCTCGTCTTGCTCGACTAGAAAGGTACGACCGGTGCGGAACAACAGCCCCATTAACCACCTACTCAAACGTCCAAGACCATTCGCGTTGAAGTCGGCGGTGTGGGCAGAAATGGACGTGGTCGAGTCTCGGAGGAACTTGTGAACGGGTGGAGGTGAGCTTAATACTTTGATTTCGAGGGGCACAGAAGGTGCAACTTACATTGTATGCTATACCGTCGATTATATTGACTGTGGCGAAGGCGCTCTTCGGAAAGGTCTTTTCAAATTCATCCTTAGAAGAGATGAACTTGATTCCCTCGACAACGTACAGATAGATATCTTGGGCACAAAATCAGTAATTACGTCCCAAGCGACTTGATGACGACTCTTCATGCAGATTTGAGCGAGGTTCTGTTCAGGGAAGGTGGGGGACGCTTTTCACCATGATATCCGTTGGTTTGGAGGATGAATCGATTAGTCTTGCCGTCGGGCGCTCGAACAATGACTGAGCTTGGAGAGGCTACGAGGGCGGCACTGAAAGCGCTTTTGAGTTCCTTGTCACTCGCGTCTACAGGCGTCCACTCAAGGGTTGTTACGGTCGACATGACGAGAAGAATTTAGCGCGCTTTAATAGCTTTGGATTCGGAACTAGATAGAATAATATTTGCGGCAATGAGTAGGTAGATTTGGACGCAGTGAATACTAGACAGGAGTGTCGAGACAGGAGTGTCGCTTACGGGAATTATATTCGCACTCATGTGGCCCACAAGGAAAATAGATACGGGCGAGGTAAAAGAGCCTGTGATTTTCAGTCGGTTTCTAAGAGTCCTGTCTTTCACTTTTCTGCAGGTCTCAACATCCCATGCCTAGTTGTAATGCTTGACCGTAACATTCGATCACGAGCAGACGGGGTGGCTTGGTCGAAATGCGTATGTTACGCGAGTATCAAAAAGCCCAAAGCCCGAACCTATGCGGACAGTACACTTTTCCTCTTCTCTACATGCCATCAGAAAAGAACTATCCAAAAGACCGAAACAATGGCGCTGTTAGATAGTCGGGGATCATCATGCCGATAGTATACCATCTAAGGTGCAGTCGTAAGCCGGTGTAGATCCTGTGTGATTTGTTAGAGGGCTTGGAACAGCAGTTCAATTCAGCTAACGATATTCTAGGAGCCCTACCCTTTCGGTCAGGAAATACTACCCTATTTGTAGACCGCCATTTCAGTCCTTCTATGCTAGGGAATAACCTTCCACTGCCTCTTTGAAACGCTCGCCTGACCAGCGTGCCCGTCTCAAGCCAATATAGTCTTTCTACAAGTCAGTATGTCTCGGACGGAGGCCTTGGGGAAGATGCCTCGCCGACCACAGACCCCGAGATTGGGAGTCATTGCGCATCTGAGAAAGAGTGCGTCCCAAGTTGCACACTTGAACCGGCAACGGGCAAGGTATCCTTGAATAGTATTTATTACTATTCTGTCTTCTCCTGCCTCTGGTAAGCTGCTTGTTTATCATTACAACACGTTGTTTTCAACTAAGCTAATCCTACTCTATCTGACCTACTGTGCTATCCAATACCTACGGCCTCACAAGAGTAATTAACACGAGAATGCCTGAGGCAGCTGTTGACAATACCTGGCCCCCTTTCCAAGTCTGTATTGTCAGCAAAGATGGCACCGTGTTCCAATCTTTTCCTAGCAAGGAACTGTCTGGAGGCGATGCGGACAAAACCCGACTCTCCGACATCCGAACCCGCGCTGCAATGTGAGTGACGCCGCACCGAGCCCTTCTGTTATTACTTCACCTTTTCTACAGGCAACTGAAATCATCTATCTTTAAAATAGTTCGACCAAGTTAAAATTTACGGCCGACGGTTCGGGTTTCATTAGCGACGACACCGTGTTGTCGTACTACTTGTCCTTGAGAGGTGACGTTAGTCGTCTTCCTCCTCCCCCCTCCCCTCTCACAAGATAACTATTCACCCGGCCAAGTAATTTCAAGAATGCTTACCTACCTACCTATAGGACTTGAGAAAGTCTGAGAAGGTGGCGGGGGATGGTGATAAACAGGCTCCGACGCCTACGGTCAAGATCGATGTGATGCTGAGCGGCTTTAAGCTCAAACCCACGCCCCCGGCAGTTGATCCGGACAAGCTCCGGGATGAGATCGATAAGCTGCTAGTAGTTGACAAGTCGGGAGCCGCCAAGGTTGGCGATATGAAGAAACTCTCCGAGATGTTAGGGGCAATGCGGGCCGACTCCATGGATCTTGCCGCTCAGACAGGGTCAGTTTCACGGCCTTAACGAGCAGAAATTTCGATCTGCATCAATAGCTGAAGTACTTGCATCACTACAGATCCTCTACTAACGTCAAGGAACCGCTCGATTTGACCGAGGGAGAGTGGGACGACATCTTCAGGAACAATCGCGCTTTGCACGGGTGGTATTACCAAAAGAACATTCTGATCAAAGCACGCAAGCGAGGTAAAGTTTTATTTTGAAATTGTGACAAGTCCTTTTGGAGTGCTTCAAGCTTTGCTAACAGGACTAACTTTGCCCAAGCATTTGACCTCCTACCTTCAGCGAATCGTGACCCGTCTCCTGTGGATGAATCAACTGAAAAGGTAATTGAGAGGATTTCCCACTTAATTAGGCGGATTATTATGGCTGATTCTAACTACGAAGGCTGAAGTGTCAGCCTTGCCTCCATTCTACGTCTGCGATGACGCCGCCGTCGAGGTCACCGAGATGCGGAGTGCTATTGAGAAGGAAATGGCTAAGTCGGGTTTCAGCTCGCTTGCTATTAAGGCCGCCGGGTACGTTATTACTAGAGAGCACGAATGGGAAAGCAGCCCCGTCTGCTTTGATACGGCAATCTGCTGACATGATGTCCTAGCGGTGGCGGCGCGATGGGTATTTCGGCTACTGGCGCCCTTGCAGTGAACGAAGAGCATTCTAATGCGTCGAAGACGGTGGAGGCTAAGACGGTTCAGGCCTTGCATGTGGCTTACAAGGTAATTAAGATTTCTCATTCGCTCGAGAATCATCACATTCTCGTGAGTTGGGACTAACATGAAACGCTCCGATACAGTTTCCTCGCGCCACAGTCGAATTGGATGCTTATTGCTTGAAGCTTACCGAAGAGGCTAAGCAGCAGGCACTTGCTGCTACCTGCACGGCGGATGTCGACCAGTGGCATCGAGACTTTGGTGAGCCAAATCATCATTGCTGTCGAATGTCTTTCATGTTTTCTTGGGCTGTTCGGAAGAACGGTAAGGTTCTATTTGGCTGACAAGTTTATAATAATACTTTAGGAAATGTCTTTGCTTTGAACTTCACGCTTGGCGGAGAACTTACCAGCTTGCGAGTCTTCACCGGCCAGGACAGCCTGGCGCTCGAGTCATCAAAAGAAACCGCCATGACCTCTGCGGGCTTGAGTATTACCAGCCCATATGTGACTGGGGGCTTCAGCGTTGGCAAGGCGGATTCTACGGAATCCAGCTCGCAAGAGGCTAAGACCAATCAGAGTCTTCGACTTGCGTGGCATGCTCGGGGTGGTGAGACCTTGTTATGTTCAAAGTAAGATGCACCACACAGAGGATGTTACTCCTTGCTTCTACTATAGCCCTTTTCGGCTAACATTGAAAACTTCTCTCAAACAGCCCGCCCGCGTGGACAAGCACCGTCAAAGATCATCGCCTCTGGCGCATCATGGATGTGGGTATCCCCCCCCAGAACCTCAGGCCTCGCTGCCTGACTTCGGTGCTGTACCCTAACGTGAATATTTGCTAACTAAATTTTGTTATCATAGCAAGAAACTATTGTTAACATGACCGCCTTCGTCAAATCCGTTGACGTCAGGGCCGGCCGATTCCTGGAGAACCCGGAAACGGCATCTAAAGGCGGGGAAGATCTAGATGGCACTATATGGAGTGCACTAACCGAGATACTGAAAAACCCCGGCCACCCTATGGCCCTCAAGATTCGACAGTTCTATGAGAGCAAATCATTCAGCATTGATGAGTATAATGAAACCCTGGATGATGATGCGCAGGCGCTAAAGTTGACCGGCAAAATTTCTTGGGGAGCCCTGGACCTTGAGCAGAAGATGTACATTGGCGTTTTAGCCAACAAAAACAAGGTTATCCAGATCTAGTTAATAGTTTATCAAATTCCTTTCGCTTTGGATTGGCTAGTTTATGGCAGCCAGCGTAACTCAGGATTAAAGTGGCCGAAATCGGGTACCTAGGGGTAAAGGTCAATCGATCAACTGCTCTTGTCACCCAAACAGGACTCAAGCGCAAAACAGATTGTCAGAACGGAACTAGCCATACAAGGGTTTGAATGACCGTGACGATGCTTGAAATAAGATGGCATTGAAGACTGACTTATCTATCGATCCGTGTTGGTTGACTCGTTGATAGACCGCCGGGAATCCAACCCTTCGTTATCGCCAAGAAGCAATATCTATCTAATTGTATCGCAAATAACAGTACATATAGTATCAACATCAATTCAGCAATGGAATAGTTATAGTATACGCCCAACACGAGTGGAGGAAGGAGAAATAAGAAAAATAAAAGACCTCAATGACGAACGAGCGCAATATGTCAAGTTGATTCCCGTAAATTCGTAATGGGTAGTCGGGTATAATGAAAGCTTAGATAAGCTGGAGGTGAGTATTGGGATAGCGGGCAGCTAAGCACTATGTGAGGTTAGATTGATTCATGGTTTATTTTTTACGATGATCGCCTATTTAGGTAAGTATTTGGCCAAGTCCGAGCTACACTTCCCATATACATAGATAGCTAAGTACCTAGTGCAGGGTTGGAAATTAGTTAGTTTAGTTTAGTATTTGCCCATACTAATACTAACTAGTTTAGTATATAGCTATACTAATATTAACTAGTTTAATATATAGTTATATTAATATTAAACTAGTTAGTTTAAGTATACTAATACTAATATTAAATATTAAAAAATTCGGAAAAAATGAGGCTACGGCAAAGGTATAAGCGGGTCGAAGTAAGCCGTACGGAATAATAAGGTCGAGCCTAAGAAATTCCTAGATAGGTATATGCTTTTGTTTTTAGCGAATAAGTTTACAAAATAAGTAAAACAAAAGTTATTTATAGTTTTTAATTTTTTGCTAGTATTATTATAACTTAATTAAAAAATGCTTATTTTTATTTAAAAATAATATATTATAGCTTTTTATTTTTTTATTAACTTTTTTTTTTGCTAATTTATTTTTTTGTTTATTTATTTAGCTTTTTATTAAATATAAAATTTTAATATATAATTTTTATTATTATATTATTTTTTTATAATATATTTTAATTATAAGCTAAATAAAACAAAAATATATAATTTAATTTTATTAACTATGTTTTTGTTTTTAGTAAATAAAGTATAAAATAAATAAAACAAAAGTTATTTATAGTTTTTAATTTTTTGCTATTATTATTATAACTTAATTAAAAAATGCTTTTTTTTTATTTAAAAATAATGTATTAAAACTTTTTATTTTTTTGTTTATTTATTTTTTTTTTTGTTTATTTATTTACTTTTTTATTTGTTTATTTATTTAATAACAAATAAATAAATAAGTTAAAAACTATTAATATTATTTTTATTTTAAGTTATATTAAAAAACTAGCTATTTAAACTATTAATATAAAAATTTATTTTTTTTTTTTTATTTAAACTTTTACTTTTTATAATATTTGCTATTTTAGTATTATAAACACTTTAAAAAAATGCGTTAATTTAAATTAAAAAAAAACTAAATATTAAAAATAATATTTATTTTTATTTTTATATTTATTAAATTTTAAACTAATAAAACAAATCGCTTTATTTTTTTTTAGTATTATTTATAATAAAGCTTTAATAAAACGTTAAAAAATTTTTATTAATATACTTTTTTTTATAATTAATTTTACTATTATTATTTTTATATTTTTTATTATTATAATATAAAAATAAAAAAAAACTTATTATTGTTATAATTTTTTTATTAATATTATTGCTTATATTTAAAACTTAAACTTTTATTTTAATAAAAGCTATTAAAACTTTTTAGCTTAATAATATATTTTATAATATTAATAATGTTATATATAGTTTTTAATAAATAAAATTATAAGTTAAATTAGCTTACAATATAAATTATATAACTATATTATTTTAATTGTTATATTTTATTATAAATTAACTAAAATAATTTAATTTATATATATTAAATTAAAGTTTTATTTTTTTTTTAATTTAATCGAAAAATTAAAAAATTTTATAAACTATTTAAATATTATTTTAAATAAAACTAAAAGTTTTTATATATAATATTTAAATAAAGTTATAATATAAAATAAATTATGCTTTTATTAGCTTTTATTTTATATTTTATAAACATATTTAAAATAAAAACTTAGTTATTTATTTTTGTTTTTGTTTTATATATAGCTATTAACTTTAATACTTAAATTATAAATATAATTAAACCGCTTAAATATTATATATATTAGTTTATTATACTAAATATTTTTGCTAATATATAATATTGCTATTTTTTTTGTTTATAAAAAAATCTTTAAAATATAATAATCGTAAATTTTTATTAGCATAATTAAAGTTTTATTACTTTATTATAAATAGTTATTTAAAGTTAAATATATTATTAAATTATTAAAATAAAGTTTTTTAAATATAACTATTATTAAAAAAAAAAAAGTTTATATTTTAGTTATATTTTAGCTATATTTTAATAATATTTTAACTATATTTTAGTTTATTTTAATATATTTTAATATATTTTATATTATTTTAATATATAATTTATTATTATTTTAATATTTAATTTATTATTATTTTAATTTTTTTTAATATATAGTTTTATATTATTTTAGTATATTTAAATAAAAATTCTAAGTTTATTATAAATTTATAATAAAATTTAATAATAAAAGCTTAAACATTTAATTATATTAAACATTATAAATTAACAAAAAATATATACTTAGTTTGTTTATTTATAAATAATATTATTAATAAACATATTTATAAATTATAATATAAAAAAACAAAAAAAATTAAAATTATAATAATTAAAAAAAAAAAGCTAAAATTATTATTTAATAAAAAAAAATATTAGTTAAAGTTGTTAAAACTATTAAAAATTACTTAATATTAAAACTAAAAAAAAAAAAAAAAAAATAAAAAAAATAAAAAAACATAAAAATAAAAGCTTTTTTGTTTTTAATTATAAAAGCTTTTAGTTAAGTATTATATATTTTATATTAAATATTTTTATTAAAAAATATAGCTATATATATAGCTTTTATTTTATTTATTTATATTTTATTTATTTTAAGTTTTAAGTTTTAGTTTTTATTTATTTTTTTATTTATTATTATTTTGTTTTTTTTATTTTTATTTACATTTTATTTTTAAAACTATTTGTTTTAATATTTTTATTTTTTTAATTTTTTATTTTAATTTAATTTTTATATAAGTTTTAATATTTTATTTAATAATAATTTAAATTTATTATTATATTTTTTTAAAGTTTTAATAATGTTTAATATTTTAAGCATAGTTTTTAATATATTATTATATGTTTTAATAAATTTAACTTTTTATTAAACTTTTTAATTAAAAAAAAACATTAAAAAACTTTAGTAAAATTATAATAAATAAGTTTTTATAAAAATATTTAACTTAAAAAAGCTTATTATTTAAATAATAGTTTTTTTTAAAGCTATTTATAACGTTTATAAAAATAAAAAAAAGCTTTATTTTAATAGTTTATTTTATATTAATATTATAAAAAAAACTAATAAAGTTAAATTTAAAATATATTATTAATTTAAATTTAATAGTTAAACTTAAACTAAAATAGCTATAATTTTTACTAAGTTATAAAAATTTATATTAATAAACTTAAAAAAATAACTATTTATTTAAAAAGCTATATATATATAAACTATTTAATATTTTATATATATATTATAATTATAATAATAATAAATTATAATAATAATAAAAAATATTATTTTATTAAGTTTTATATATATTATTTTTTTTTAATATTGTTTAAAAAGCTTATTTTTTAATATTTATATATTAGTTTTATTTATTTATTATTTTTATTTATATATTATTTATATTTATATATTTTTTTATTATTATTTATTATTTATATACTTATTAATAAATATTAAAATAATTAATTTTAAAATTATTAATATTATTTTTATTTTTATAGTTGTTTATTTTAGCTATTTTAATAGCAAAATTTATAATAAAAGCGTATATTTAAATATTATTAAATAAAATTATTAATATTTTATATATATTTAATTAAATATTTAATTATTTAAAATAATTATAATTGTTAACTTTTATTTTAATAAATTATTTAGTTAAATAAATATAGTTTAAATTTTAAACTAATATTTATAATGCTACTTAGGCAAGTAGTTAAACTACAACCAAATAGCTAAGCTTGGCTTAGCATATAAGCTAAAATAGTAAAAAACAACCTTTTTTTGCTGCAAAAAAAAGCAAGCTATATAAGCCACTTGTGGTTTACTACCCTTCTTTTTATTATTTTTAACTTTGTTATTATATACTTTATTACTATATACTAGCAGCTACAAACAGCTGCTAATAGCTATTAGTATAGCTTTTAATAGTATATATAGTTACTAATAACCAACTTATTATATTTGGCTATTTTACTGCTTTGCTAATTGTTTTACTAAGCATAACACTAATATAAACAAGCCGCTAACGCAAAAGTATAAGCTGCTAACAGCTAGTATAAATTAATATATTATTTAATATATAAAGCGCAAAAAAAACCTTTTAACTATTTATTTTTTATATAAAGCACTATAATAAAGTAATTAAACTTTACTACCTTTTTTAAAAAACTTAAAAAAAGCTTAAGTTTAAGTAGTTTTTACTATATATAGCTTTATAAATGTGCTATTAAAGCTTTTTATAATATAGTTTTTTTTTTATATACTGCTTTAAGCAGCAATAAACTTAAAGTTTAACTATTAAACTAATATTTATAATAATATAAAAAAAACTATTTTAAAAAAATACTAAAGTTAGTTTTATATAAGTTATATTAAATAATTAGCTATTTAAACTATTAATTTTTTTAATATTAATATAAAAAATTAAGCTATAAAATATTAATAATTTTTATTAAAATAAAAATTTAAGTTTTAAATATAAATAATAATGTTAACAAAAAAATATAACAACTATAAAAGCAAAAATAAAATATATTTATATTATATAAATATAATTATAATAAAATTATATTAAAATATACTAAAAAAATAAAAAAGCATTTTATTAATATATATTTATATTTAAATTAGTTTAATATAAATATTAAAATAATATTATATATTTTATTAAAATATTTAATATTAAGTTAATATATTTTTTAGCTATTAATAATTTAATATTTAATATATATAATATTATATATAAAATTATTATTTATATAAATAATATAAAGCAAAATTATTAATTTTAAATAAATATTTTATAAATAATATAAAATAAAATTATTAACTTTAAATAAATATTTTGCAAATAATATAAAGCAAAATTATTAACTTTAAATAAATATTTTATAAACAATATAAAGCAAAATTATTAATTTTAAATAAATATTTTATAAATAATATAAAATAAAATAACTAACTTTAAATAAATATTTTATAAAAGTTAGCTAAAGTTTATAAATATAATAATATTGCTTTTAATATTTAGTTTTTTTTTTAAATTAATATACTTTTTTAAAGTGTTTATAGCGTTAAAATAATAAATATTATATTTTTTTTTTAAATTAATATATATATAACAAATATTAATTTTAGTTATTATATATTATTTTTAAGTTTAATTAATAATTTGCTTTATTTTGTTTTAGCAAATAATTAAAAAAAAATTTTTAAGCTTAAAAATATATATTTTATATTTGCTAAATTATTTTATTTAAAGTTTTTACTTTTTTAAAATGTTTATAGCGTTAAAATAGCAAATATTATATTTTTTTTTTAAATTAATGCACTTTTTTAAAGTGTTTATAGCATTAAAATAGCAAATGTTATAAAAAAAAAGTTTATATTTTAGTATTATTTTAATATATTTTAGCTTATATTTTATTATTATTTTAATATATTATAATATATAGTTTAATATTATTTTAATATATTTTAATATATATTTTACGTTTATTATAGTTTATTAAAGCCGTTAAAACTATTAAAAACAACCTACTAATAAAACTATGTAAAAAAAAAAAGTTAAAAAAATAAAAAAAAAACATAAAAACAAAGGTTTCTTTATTTTTAATCGCGGGGGCCTTTAGTATATAAGCATTATATATGCTACTATATTAACATAGTTAGGTAAAAAAATGACCTCACTAGAGAGTTTCTTTAGGTAGGTTTTTATTTTATCGGTAAATAAAATAAAAATTAATAAATAAAAATAGTAAGTTTTATACCTTTAGCCTTTTAAGTTAAAAAGGTAAAACCGATCTTTTTTTTTTATATTACATTTTTATATATTAATATATCATTACTTTAAACTAAACGTTCTATGTATACGTTAACTATATTAAGTAAAAAATCACGTGAAAATTTTAATATTAATATTTTAATATATTAACTTAATATATTAAACTAAACTAAAAAAAATTAGTTTATATTAATATTAAACTAATTTTATTTTTGCTATATTAATATTAAATTAAACTAAGCTAATATTAGTATACTAATACTAATACTAAATACTAATAGTATGATTTCCAACCCTGACCTAGTGGGCCTTAATATCACCATGATGACGTTATGTAAATAGTGGGTAAGGTGTTTAAGCCTACACGTCCCAGTCCAGCATAGCTGGAGCTAGATAGGTGTTTCATACAATCATCCCGATTTGTTAGGAACAGGTCCCTTAACATGCGATTCGGAGAAATTAGGCTGGTAAATAAGTACTTTAGAGGTGCTGTCCGTAGGATACTGCGAGGCATTGTAGCTATTTTAGGCTACATACGGCGTATCTTAGTGGCAGTGCTGTTAAAACAAAGTTAGCAGGTACCGTCTCAGCCCCGCACTCTGCCTGCATAGGTACTTAGACATAGGAGGTTTCAAATGACGTAGAATGCGTGACATTGACATACAGTACCTACCTAACCTAGATCAACTAAGATGGTGAAGCATATGGGAAGCTGTGTGCTTATAAGGAGCTGGCGCCTCCCCTTCGAAGCTCTCGATTCTACAGTCACATTGCATCACGGCAAATCCAAAGAGTAATCCTTGGCCGCACGGCACAACAGGCACAACAAATAAAACGGGCTACGAGGTATTCAACATGGGAAACGCGAAAGAAGCAGAGGCAGCAGCATCTGCCGCACCCCCAGGAATTCCGCCACCACCCTATCAAGAAACCTATGATAACACAGATGCCTTTCCTCCATTCGGCCAGGCTCCGGCATACGAGGCCGGCGGATCCAGCTCAGCAGCCGAGCCGGTATCCGGCGTGAAACGCAAGTTCCCGCCAGCGCTCAATGCCTACATGGGGCTCGCCAAGACATTCCATCTCGGTGAGAAGAAGGAGAAGCCGCTCTTCGCGGTGCGCATGCACTCGGGTTTCACGAAGAATCCCGACCTAGTGCTGTATGACGGGCCGAGTGACAAGGGCCCCATCCTAGCAACGGCGACTCACAAATCAGTGTGGAAGTCAACATCTATCATAACGGTCCCTACACGCGAGGGCGTAGCCCACGACAGTGAAAATCAGCGCATTGAGATGCCCGTGCACACAAGCTTCGGACACCGGACGTTCACATTCACGGCCAACGTCGGCGTGGGCAAGGAAACGCGTTGTGAGGAGTTCGAATGGCGATCAAGCCGTGGCAGCGAGGTTAAGGAGCTTGACGGCAACAAGTGGGGATGGAAACTCGTGCGCCTGTCTAGTCGAACCCTCGGCGGCGGCGGCGAGCGCGCGAGCAGGGTGCTGGGTTCGACGAGCGACGGACTCGAGGTTGTTGCGGCGTGGGCGCAGAATAATAGCTTTTCCATGACCAAGGTCTTTAAATTCCAGCTTATGGGCAGCGCTCTTAACGGCATGCTTGGGGAGCGAGGGGCTGTCTTGGCGCTCATGACAGCCCTGAGAATATGGTGGATAGAGATGAATAGCGCGACAGCAGCTGGAGCATCCTCGTCGGCAGCGGCCTCATCTGCAGCTGCAGCTGCCGCTTCATAGGGTTGGGCCGCGATGACAGCTGGTGACTGTAAGTAATGCGAGCTCACCAATAATTATACGTCTATCATATCTCAGCCACGAAAAGATGGCTCATACAGAATATCCATGAGCTCTTGTTCAATTGGCCCTCACTTCCAAGGGCTGCAAGTTGCTACGTTGGTTTATGTACGAACGGATAAGTAAGTTATGCTTCCAATTTGAACGATACTTAACGATGTGATCATTTCTTTTATCCAATGCCTACAGTTAGGAAGGCACAGTGCAAGGTCTACACACACTATGTATAACACTACATTTTCACCTACTAAGTACCTAGTGTACAAGCCATAGCTCCAATCCTAATACGACACGTTTTTGCTCAACCGACTTATCCTCCTACTTGTTATAGATTTTAAACAAAGATAAGCAACAAGCGACCAGTATGCTGTAGACTAACTGGAGGGTCCAACCTTGATAGGTGGGCTCTTTCTAGACCACCATTAGGGTTGGGACTGGACTGGTAACGTCTCAGACGGGTAGGTACCTTAGGTAGGTACTTACGCGTGTACACACCAGTGATGGGGCCATGTTAAGTTCAAACGGCCAACCATCTTTTCTCCTCTCCGTATTCCTCTACTCCCCTATTCCTCCAGGAAACACGAATCTCCCTCACCCCTTTCCCAGATACTCGGGTCATACCACAACTACTGAAATTGGGAATACAGGATGGAAGAGCCATCGCAGTCCGACGTGGTTAAAGACCTGCATCGTGATCTTGCTCGCAAGTATCGCACACATGGGGCTAGGCTTAGACAGCTATGGCCTGCTATGGGGCCGGCGCAGCGTGGAATGGCTATGAAGGCTGGAACACCCGACAACATTGTTCTCAAGCACTCCCGGGATGTCTCATTAGGAAACGTCTGCAAAGTAATGCCTGAGTGGAACCTGCGAGACATTACTGCCCCCGGCTCAGACCTTCTTCTACGCATACTCGAACACAGAGCTACGACAACCCTAGAAGCTCAATACATGGCCGGGCTCGACGGCGGCCCGGGGGACTACGACCTCATCGTTGAGATGATGCGCACAAGAAATTTACAACATGTCAAATCCTTCCGCGACTGCTGGACTTTATTCATGGACGGCGATCTATATGGCAACTCGTATGAGCTCCTCAAAGATAAGGAGGGCACCCTTGCAGCACTGAAGCCCGCGATCGACGCCGGGGTCTGCATTCCCCAGTCCGTAGGCGAATTAGTTCTAACAAGACAGATCTACCTATTGCAGTGCCTCAACATCATGATCGAGGATGTCCTAGATGTGGCTTCGACTACTAGAAGTCAGCAAAAACTCCCCAAAAGGTCCCCCGATGCAGCGGCTACTGCCATTTCTAAACTCTCTATCAAGCCTTCAGCCCCTAAGCTTGATCTCCCGGCTCTCCGAGACATGGCTCTAGACCAGAAAGCTTCGCTCGACGATGTTCTAGCCTTGACTTGCATGGAACCTGTGGTCCTTGCCCATCTCCTCAATAACTGGTTCTTCACCAGGCCTGAACTTGTCGCCGACGAGAAAGGCCGTAAGCTGCCTGCACATACGGACAGATTTATTAGTGCCGCCTTTCTGGATACAATCCACAACGCCGTGAAGGGCGCCGCAGTCTGGAACTACGTGTGTCGGCTATTGGAGATTCTCAAGAGCTCAGCGAGCAAGTTTCAGCGGGACATAATCCTACAAGAGATCTCCAACGTGTGTCACTTGGAGTATACTCGTGTGCAAGGAGCATTGAAGCGTCAAGTATCTATTGGAGGTCGTTGGTTTAAGCGGGTTTCCAATACATACGATAATGGCAATGCGCGTATCATCCTGAAGGGCAAACCAGAAACCCTCGCAGGCGGCGACCAGCAGCTTCAATGTATACTACGACTCTGCCAAGCTGAGGTCACGGCTTCGAAAGCGGTCGATTTATTGACGAAACTAGATGAGCTGCATAGCCCAGCACCACAAAAGAGAGACGATCTACGTGAAGGGGTGATTGACGCTCTTGGTGATCTTGCTGTCATTGTGGCCTTCATCCAATCCCTCTCACCGGCAATTTCCATGCCCGCATTTAGTCGGAAGAAGGGACAACGGTTCGTCACCGGTGCCGCAGAGCTAGAGACTGAACTAAATAAAGTCAAGCCCGAGCTTGACCTCGCAGACTTTGCTGTTCCTATCGATAACCTCCTGGAACCAGGGATGGCGGTCGCTGCGCTGAAAGCATTTGACGAGTTCATCATCGAGAAAACGGGAACGAAAATAGGATTTCTCTACCTGGACTTGATCGATGACTGTATCACAAAGCTCCATGAACATTTAGAGATGCAAGCTCAACGGGAGGCTGCGAAAGAGACCGATAAGCAGGCCGAATACATCCCGTTTCCCCCGGAACCCTCGAAGGAGCCCTCGGCTCGTGTGCAGGAGAGAAGACAGAAAGAGAAAACCAGACCAGCGCATTCGTCCGTGTACGAAATCACTTCAACAGATTTAGAGGCTGTTGCTGCTGTGCAGGCACCTCCATCACCCCTGGAGCCTCTCAAAGTGAAATCCGCAACAGCTGAGGTCTTTTCAACGCTGTTTGGGAAGGCGGAGTCTCGTGGGTCTGTCCCATGGGTTAACTTTGAGTCGGCCTTAGCGGAGTTGGGGTTTTCGGTTATACCCAAATTTGGTTCCGTCTTCACTTTCTTCCCTCCGGAGAGTATGGCCATCCAGAAGCCAATAACATTACATCGTCCACATCAATCGCGCATTGAAGGGTACCTGCTGCTTGTGTTTGCTCGTCGTCTTAATAGACTCTATGGCTGGGGGCAAGAGACGTTCCAGGTTTGCTAGGTGGTAATGGTGGCGTAGCTGTGTTGACAAACTGCCCTTCTATTGACTGACGTCGGGTCTTCTGCGAAAGATTGTCGACGTCGGTAAGAATTGGCTTGTATTTATGTTTCTACCAATCCGAATGATATACGAGTCTCGCTAAGAGCTATGATTACCTTATTCAGAATTTGAGGAAGGTCGGAACGAGATTGTACTTCTGTTTAAACGCGGCATGGGTCATCATGGTGTACTAGTATGCAATGAAGATACCGCGACAGTACGTATACTTCTCCAATATACATCGATTAGAAGGTCGATCTTGATGTTTTTCTCTCAAGGCCTAAAATTTCCAATAACATAAATGATAGTTTACTTATAATTTAGATTAATTGGGCGTCATAGACACACTGCTCATATACTACCCGAGTAGCAGCTCCAGGCTTTACGTATACCAGCTTTGTATGGTAAGCTTGACCTTTAGGGGTACCACCGACGCTGTAGTTAGTACATCAACCCCCTGAACAGTCTTGCATGGGTGCCCCCGACAGGCCACATATCCTTATTTAACAACTTTCAATCTTTTCTACAAGCCTTTCATTCACTATTGATGTAATTATCTATCCTACATTTTCTATTGCGTCTCTCATGTTACCATTTAGTCTTCCTTTTTGTACAACGTTGTTGCATCCACTGGTTAACTTCAATGGCGTCCAAGGCAGATCAAAATACTCAAACTAATACTACCGCTCTCCTTCCAACCAACGAAATTGCAACTCAAACGGACAGTAAAATTGCTGTCAATCAGCATCAAGCCAAATCCCATGTCGCTCCAAGTGATGATCGTGAAATAGCTAAACCTAAGGTCTATCATGTCGGTTGGAGGCTACATGCCTTGACTGCAGGGTGCGTTATAACCTCACGATTTCCCAAACTTCCTGTCCTTACTAGGTGCTCAACTGCGATGAGTCTAGGCTGTGTGTGAGCTTACTTCTTTCGACGTTGGAAACGACCATTGTCAGCACATCACTTGTGTCTATTGTGAATGCTCTTCACGGGTTCGATCGAAGTAGCTGGGTCGTTACGTCGTACTTGTTGACATATACAGGTAAGTCCCATTCTCAATTATATTAGGACGATTGAGTGTTTAATCATTTTTACGAAACGACTAGGGTTTCTCATCATCTATGCGAAGCTCAGTGATATCCTCGGGTGTAAACTGATGCTCCTCTGCGCTATCACGTTATTCACCGTCTTTTCAATTGCTTGCGGTCTCTCTAACTCGATGTTTCTACTGTACGTTCGCCCGAATCATTCCCTCTTCCGTCTCAGGGTCAAGTTACGTTTCTGATCTCTTTGTATTATCTTGCAGAATCATATTAAGAGCGTTCCAGGGCGCTGGCGCATCTGGTATATACTCGCTGTCTACCATCATAGTCACGATGATGGTGCCCCCTGCGAAGTATGCCATATACATTGCTATCACTACATCCGTCTTTGCCATTTCTAGTGTCTTGGGTCCGATACTAGGCGGCGCGATCAACGATCATACCACCTGGCGATGGGTGTTCTTCTTAAAGTAAGCCTCTATAACCAAAACATACCTGTGGCTAGAGGCCAGTCACTCACCAACATCACGGTAGCGGGCCGGGAGGGATACTCGCAGCTGCATTGGTAGCTTTCTCTATCCCATTTGGGTTTCCCTATGGAAAGTCGAATAAGTTCTTTAGAACCATGATCGAGAGCAAAGCGTGGAAACGCATCGATTTTCTCGGGGCGCTTCTATCCCTAGCTGCATCTATACTACTCGTTTTCGCACTGCAGCAGGGCGGCGTCGCATACTCGTGGAATAGCAGTGCTATCATAGCAAGCTTTGTGGTATCTGGCTTGCTATGGATTGGCTTCGTCCTATGGGAGAGAAAACTATCGTTGCAGCCTATTGTATGCGAACCGTTGTTCCCTTGGAGACTCGCGAAGAATAGATTCATACTTGGGTTGCTCATGTAAGTACAATGTGCTAGAAACTCGCATTTGGCAATTGCCGAGTGACTGACTGATGTTGGCAGTAATGGATTCTTGACTGGCTTCCCATTCATGGCTGCCATAATAAACATTCCCCAAAGACTACAGACAGTCAACTCGACAACAGCGATCGGTGCTGGCATCCGCTTGCTGCCTCTCCTCCTCCTATCCCCCGTCGCTAGCGCACTGTCCGGACTCTTCATATCAAAAATGGGAGTACCTCCGCTTTATTTGCTCATAATTGGGGGCTCTCTCCAGACGATAGGTGTCGGCTTATTTAGTTCGCTCGACTCCTCAAACCTCGCTATTCCACCTGCTCAGTACGGTTACCAGGTCATCATGGGTCTCGGATTCGGTTGTAACCTCAGTACGATACTCATTATGGTGCCTATGATCGTCGGCGAAAAAGATATACGTAAACCATTCCCTGTACCCCGTAATATCCTAGCGAGCTTACTAACTAAGATGGTTTCAGCTGTTTCGATGGCCTCCGTCACCCAGATACGCGTGCTAGGCGGCACAATAGGACTAGCTACCTGCTCCGCCATTCTAGTCAACTACATCAAAGACAATGCTTCCAAGTTCTTAACACCGGACCAGATTGCAGCAATCCTGCTATCGTCGAGTAATATTAGCTCCCTGGGACAAGAGATGCAGAGTCGGACAAGAATGCTCTTCGCTGAAGCCTACTCTCAGCAAATGCGGACTATGCTCTACTTCTCTATAGCATCCCTTTTCTCCTTACTGCTACTTGTAGAGAAGCGACCAAGAAGAGTAGAGGATCTGGAAAGCGGGCGGATCTCGAAATCTCACTAAATATCATATATTGCATCTAGTTACATTCCATTCAAGGCAGCTTTACATCAGATAGCTTCAGTTCAGAAACGGTATTATTTAGTCAACCCCTTCTAACCTCGATTATATTGAGCGTCGTTTCTCATCCATCCTAGAGAGTAAAACCTCTCTGCCGTTACAAAGTCATATTGCTGTTTGGGATATCTCTAGGTGACAGTATCGAAAACGAAAATAGCTTGGCGTGCTAAACCTTTGGTGTCGATCTAGTCTCAATATTTAGTTCTGTTACTAAACCAAGTTCCAAGACAGACTCGGAACATGTTCACTGGATACCACGGAGCAAATTCTCCCGGCCTCAATGAAAATCGGCTCATTACTGCTATCACGAGAAGTTAAAAGTGTGACTGTTTCCCATGTTACGATATCAATTCGACTAATTCGGTCTTCTTGCAGGTTACGAAGATACAGGTCACAAGTAGAATAATCCCCCCCACGTACGGAGTAGAAATTGTACTTTTGTCGACCGGTGTGATTACCGTCGTGAGCCACTCTGATAGCAAAGTCTTGCGATAAATTAAGGTAGAATTTGAGTACTCAATAAGTAACCTCCTTTCACTGCCTCGGTATATTTACAATAAGGGTTGCACAATATACCTCGCTTAAACAACATCGCTAGCTCACTGGCTCGAAAACGACGCGGCGGGACGAACACATGCAGGTCATAAATGTATTACTGCATAATGCACGTGCCAAAAGGACATAAATGACGTACATACTCTACAGCAGTCGAATTCTGACTTTGACTTGGATGTAGACGGAGGTTGGTGGGCGGTCACTTTGAATCATCTTTTTCATTGGCTCTAGGAAACCCTAGGAGACTAGCAGGGGGCAATAACAGTCCATGCAGGTTGGCACATGAATGTGACCGAACCCATATGCGGCTCTAATGCACTACAGCAATCTATTAAACGAGATGTATGGTTTCGAGATGCGATACGTTCACGAGGATGATTGCGCTACGACCATCTAGGACCCGACTCGAGTGCTTTAGCGCGCCAACTTCGCCCGCCTAACCTTTGGGCGAGGCGAAGCTCAGCAAAAATGGCCTGATGATTACAGCCTAACTTTGCAGATCTATACCTCCCAGTTTAGGTACCCAGTACCCAGCGAGCTGGGTCGACCTTAAGACCCCTGTAGACTGAGCTGGCATGTACATAGGTACTAATGCCGAGTGTCAGCCATAGGTTGCAGATTATTCCATTCAGTCGTAACATAGCCGGAAACAAGCGTAAAAGTGTTGCCGTGGCATGATAACGGTTAAGAAGAGGGGTTCACAAGCGAAAGAAAAGAAAAATAGACTCGAGTTGCGAAGGTGCTAGACCAATAGGACTAACTCTTCGGAAGAGAACCACGAGAGTAGACCTTGTATTACTGTGGCAAAATCTTAATTACGAAGCTCGAAATTCTAAATATTCTCTACAGTGTATAGCACTTAGGATTGTAGATGCACATGTCTCTAATGCACTCGCTCTCTAAATATCATGTCTTTCACCGATAGGGCTTCATCGAGCCCTGCTTTGTGTCGTTTTAGGTTCCTGATGTCGCAGACGTTATCGGCAGCTACTACTAGATGGTAGAAATCGCTAATATTTACAACATCGACTCAATTAGGTGAAAAGTGAACGGACTCTCATCTAGTAGGAGTAAATGACTTTTCAGCTTTTCTCCCTTTTGAGCCTATACGGACCCGAAAGTTGCTCAGTACATAACGTGGCCCCAATCATCGTCCCTATCGCCCTGAACGTGGTCTCCGCCATCTTTCTTGATAATTTCAGACTAGTTCAGCCCAAGATCCAGGCCAATGACTTGGTTTCCGCTCCCTGAGTCTTGAGTCATGATTGGTGAGCTTGTCGTAAACTCGTTGTCTATCTGAGGCAACACGCAAGGGTGTCATGCTGATACCTATACTCTCATACATAGAGAATTGGGCACCAAAGCTTGTCATTTTCTATATCCGTATAGTATCTGTTCACGAGAACCGCGGATCTTGGTCGCTTTTTTTGTTTTGGGCTGCAAGTGGCAAAGGATTTGCATGATCCTCGCGAGAGACTAGTCACCAAGATCCAGCATAGAATCGCCAGCCAGAAAATTGGTTGCCATTCGCTGGAAGTCATCTCATAGTAGATTAATGCTTCCCCGTTGAGCGAATTATCCTCTTTGCCGCCCACTGAAGTGGTGGCCAAATAGTTTTAATTCCTACAGGGTCAGCAACTCAAAGATTACTCGATAGATTCACCTGATAGCTTCGGATACTAAGTTGTGTATATCTATACATAGCGGGAAAAGTCGGGCCTAAACGGCCCCCATATTGAACAACCTCTTACCTTAGGTAGGGGTAGTGTCGATCAGCCGGTTCGTTTGCGGAGAAACAACTACAACGGGCTTCTCGCATGAGGCAGGATTCCCCGCATCTATGATGAGCGCGTAGATAAATGATTTCAATGGTCGGCTCAAGTACGAGCTGTAAATATATGCCGTAAGCCTAGAACGCGAGGGGCCCCTTAAACCCTGTCGCAGAATTGAATAACTTTTTGATTGCTTCAGCAGGAGGCAATTCCGACAGCGTGCATCATGAACGTTCCAAATAGTAGGATCAGCGAGGAGATCTTTGACTGAACGAATTCTACTCATTGTCAGTCATACCACTATGACGCCAAGGGTCCCCCACAACATACTCTCTGCGGCACAGCATGTGGCCATGGTGCTTAACTGAATGGTGTATGAGGTTCTAGACAGCGTAATTACAGAAAAGAGTACTTTGAAGAAACCCATTTTGAGGCGCACTCAAACGGCGGTGAGTGAACCGGTGTGAGAGTACAAGTCGTCGGAACAACGTCGCCTTTACGGCAAGACTTGACAGAACGTGAAATAATGAGATAGGAGAACGTGAATTGATGGACCTACCCAATGACGATGAGATTTGGAATGCAGCATTGACAACCTACCTGAAATCAACGTTACAAGGCGGTTCGCAGAGATATAACTGACTTTCTATGGTAGATAGCTCATCAGCCAGTGCCTATAGTTTCAAATGTCACCGTGTAATACCAGAGCGATTGCCGAAGAGTAAAAGAGGCTTCGGCGTAGGCTTGCGGAAACATTCGTTTACTCACTGAGCCTTTACCCACATTACGTCCTACCCTCTTCTCCGTAAATAGAAGTTGAAAGATGGGCCATGGCAATTGTAACGCTATACCTTGTAGTCGGCGACCTAGTCTTACATGTATGGACTTTTCGTTCTCTTTCTCATCCGGATATTCCTTAGAACAAGTATTTTGTAGGCGGACTTGGAAAGACGCATTCGATCTCATTGCCACCAGGCCGAGCAAGGAATTAGCCAAATTCATCCCTAGGCAATGTCACGAATCGAGTTCATCTATGAATCAATTATTCATTAGCCGTTCGGCAACTCCCGTATAACCATATTCGAGGCACCTGAGCTCATACTTCAACATCGCTTGTGTACGTATGAGGGGAAGATAGTTTCTCGGACGAATTACTGCACTACTAACGCACAAAGTCACACGGTCACTTGTAAAGCTACGTTTAGCACATTACGCACAGCCGCCCATTCTTAGTTACTGAAAGCTTTGCACCAAGTCACTTTGGATATTGTATGAGCATGACTAGTTAGGTCAGAATGAAATAGAGTCAGTCGTACGGTGAGTCAGTCTCATACAAACCAGCATAACATCTATCGAGCATGTACAAGCCAAGGATGACGCTACCCATTTCCATTTGGTTATGCTGAGGGATTCATCTCATATGATAAAACGTTTCAATGACGACATCACCAAGACAAGATATTACGACGCTAAATACGTACCATTAGGTTTCATGTTACATTCTCTAATTTAGGATGAGGTAATTTATAAAGTCGAACATCGTGAGTAGTCCTACCATCTCACTATGATGACGCCTTACGACTAATTACGGAGTCAGACTCATCACACATGCTCATGATAAACAACAATTATCCTAAGACGTGAAGAATCTATGATCACGGAAGAACCGTTACGAACAGTGGTCAATTAATACCTCCAGGTATTCACCATGAGGTCTTCACGTTTTTCACAAAAGTAAGCGCTTCCCCTAATATATGCATTGCATTCTAACACGTCGATGCGACCAATTCGGACTCTGATATCCTAAATATAGTGAATGAGTCGAAGTCCTCTGCCTCTAGCAAAGTCTGGAGATAATCAGACACGTTATGAATATTATAACACGGGTTATACGACTTACAATAGATGATACCCAGGCTCAGGGTTATCAGATTTCTTAAGGTATTGTATACTATGTGAAACTTTCACGTCGCCTAGCCGCTATTTGAGATAGCCATTTATGGTCTATAGTGTAGTGACATGTAGCCACCCAACCCCGTGAGGTAGTTGCATGAATAACATAGATCGGTATTAAATACACCAATACTGCTGGCACTCGGTATCGGTCTTTGATATATTTTATATAACCGTCAACTAGCCTCCGACTTGCTTAGAACCCATTTAATTTATTATATTGTCAGTTTTAGTTGTTCGTTATGTTGTTGTCGTAGGTAGGATACTTGCTATTCAGCTTCAGATTAGTTCGCACTCTAGGATCTCCCCAGTTTCCTATAAATTATATTTCTTTGGGTAGTCCATTGATCGAGCAACAACATTGCTGTGTTTCCGAGAATTTTCAAGGAAGAAGCCCGTGGAGCTGTGAAGGCGATTGCGGTATTCGCAACTTTGTATTACCCCTTTTCAGATCGACCGATCCTCCCGCAATATTCAAGTCCATGCATAATATTTACATTAATAGTGTTCAGGATTGGCACTGTGACTATAGCTATCATATCAGGGCATAAGGGTATCTTTCGGGTTCTAGAAAAGTGCTTTAATCTCTTGTAGGGGTGGGGTTTGTGTTGGCCTCGGGCATAGATAGGGGTCCGCAGTTGATAATATGGGAATCCAATGTCTCGTCATGTGGAGAGTAGTTGATGAATAAGTAAGATCTATGCACAGCACGCTATTCCCCAGTAATTCTCCGCCCGTATCGTGAGGCTTCATGGATCTTTCCAATAGACCGGTATAAGGGGTCATGCGTAAGATCCTGCAATCACAATTCATTTAGGTACGATTCATAGGTAGTACCAAGTTCTTACACATTGCCACCTATCTAGGTTGGAATAAGACGGAAATAACGGGATTCTTTATATATCTCAAATTACCCGACCGCGCCTAAACCTCGCCTATCTGGTTTCGGTTATCTCTGCAGTCTTTGCGTGCGCATTGCCAAGGGGGTGCGGACTGGGCAGCTGAACGGGTCTGAAGACCAAAATGCGAGATCTTGGCTTGTTCGTCGCAACATAGGCCTATACTACTCTGACACGAAGGATAGTCCGGTGTAGGAAGGCTCGCCGACTTTTACAGCGGTTATCCCGCCAGTATCATTTCTATGACCTAAAGGGGTAAGTAGTAATAAGATTACGTAATCCTGTTGGGAGGAAAGATGTGCGGCCTATGTGCCTAATGGTAGTGGAACGACAAAAGAACAAGAAGGACATTTTGGGCAACGTGCTAATGGTTCGGGAAGGGCTTGCGAAGCTTGGGCATATACTGAGTTGTCTACTTCTGACTCTTAATCGCACCTCTCGTTTTTGAAGGCTTCCGCTCACTGTTAGTTACCGCAACTCAGAACCCAAAGGCAGCAAATGAATTCAATCTCTCACTGCCTATTAGACTTTCACTCTTCACTTCTAAATACTAATAATACTCTTAATACATAGTTATGATGTCTGAGTTTGATATCCACCCAAGTCGCAGAATTCTTGTCGTTGTAACGGTGGGCGGCTCGACAAACTCTGGTAATTACATCAATCACCACCGCATTACTTTCAAACTAACAATTCCGTCCAGCACCAATTCTTGAGGTTTGCCGAGTTCTGGCGTCCCGAGGCCATGTCATTGAGTTTGCAACTTTGAGTGGTCGAGAATCCTTCGCTCGACCTTACCCCTTTGTATCAAAGGTGCATGTCATCGGTAGAGAGATCACTGCCGAAGAGGACGAACAATTATACCTAAAATTGAGTGTCTGGGACAATAGATCTACACGATCTCGAAGCGGTTACTGGAGCTGCAAGAAGTTTTATGATAGTTTCTGGACCGAAACATATCAGCGCCTCAAGGAACTTGTTGATGTCGACCCACCAGACTTTATCTTCTCGGATTTCCAGGTGGAGGCGCCTAAAGATATTGCATACGAATATAGCATTCCTATGGCAGAGATGTGGCCTCAGATGCCGTGGCTAATGGCCCCGCAGCCGTGGATTCCCGGTCTCGTGGGTGCCCAGGCGCGATGCTTGACGAATGAGGACGGTACTATGTACGATCGCTTATTTGAACAATCTCATATGTTACGGGATGCCCCAAACTTGATCGATTACTACCTTTGGGTAAGGAAGATGCGCCGGAGCTCCGGGATTCTTACATTACCATCCATGAAGCCCAAGCCAGGTCATGTCGTTCTCATTAACTCTTTCTTCGATTCGGAAATCCCAAAGGATCTTCCACCCCTCATGATGGTTGCGGGCCCAGTCTTGTCAGACGATTGGGACCAACTAAATTCATCACAGTCTGCCTTCCTTCAAGGCAAGACGTCTGTGGTGTATCTAGCCCTAGGTACCCACGTGATCTTATCTCCCTCTGTCGTCGAGAAGATCCTCCGGGGTTTGGCTTCTGCCTTGAATGGTGGAGTTATCGATGGAGTCGTCTTTTCTGCTAGAGAAGTCGCCAAAAAACAATTTGCGTCTTTCGAAAATACCGTCATCTCCGACATGACAGTATCACAATTGATCCAGAACAAGCACAATTCATGGCTCTTTTTAGAAAATGCGCCACAGCGGGCCTTGCTAGAGCACAGATCAATCAAGCTCTTCTTTACGCATGCTGGGGCATCCTCAGGGAACGAGGCATTATACCACGGGGTCCCACAACTCTGCATGGGCATATGTGGTGATCAAATCCCGCGCGCCATGCGCCATGAGAAAGCTGGTGTGGCACTCTCGGTCGAGAAGCATAGCTTCACGGCCGAGGAAATCACCGACAAGATCCGTACTATTGTCGAAGATAGAAATGGAGACTTCACGCGTAACACGCGCCGCATGCAGAGAATCGCTCATGTTGCTTGTAGACGAAAGCATTCCGCCGCAGATCTCATTGAAGAGCACATGTATGACTGGGAGCTAAGATTTGAGCATCAACCGCGTGAAACCCCTGGAAGAAATTCTTCAAGAGAAAAAAGACGAGGCAAGGAGCTGTCACCTATGCATTTGCAGACTGCTGATATGCGCATGTCGTGGATGAAAGCTACGAACATGGACGAAGTGCTGGTTTTCATTGGAGTCGCTACTTTCATATTCTATGCCTTTAACTTTCTATGCTCCTATCGTCAAAACCTATAGCTTTGTAGTGTTTTATTGTAGTTAGAGATGCAAATTCTTTATCACTTAGAGAGCATTACGGGGAGCAAATTTACCTTGACGCATCATAAAATATCAAGAATGAACTAGTCAACTCACAAGCATCTTCTCACTCCCTCTCTAGCCACTATTTTCATAATTCGGGATGATCTACGTGACACTTCTGATAGTTTCTTTGGGGTGCGCATCACGAGTCAATAAAATGACCTTAGCAATCAGCAAGTATATGTCTAATTAGACCTTTGGGAGAAATCACGCACGACATAGGTTCAGTCTAGGCGAATTTGATATCTAGGGTTCGCGCGTTAGCCGACTCGATGTGTTACTGACTTACGGGAATGGGACTTTGTAACTATATCCTGCCGTAGTCTATGCGGTGGCCGCAGGTCCGTGTGATCACATTATCAACCAACATTATGAATTGTCATTGGGTGTAGATACACATATGGTTAATAGAAGTGCGCCTCGGTCGGCAGTCTGTTTTGTTGAATCTGGTAGAGCCAGGGTAACTAGCTGTCTTGCATGTTTCCGAGGAGGACCCTGCGTGTTGAAAGATGGGGGAAGGCCCTATCTTCATGCAAGCAACGCAATTAGGTAACTAATTACGAGAACAGCTCAATATATTGACCAAAGGAGGCAACGTGTGTGTCACATGGTAATAGGTTGCGGTAGTTTGCGTGAGACTAATGTCGTAGTGGCTTGTGTCAACAACGCCATATGTGATAGAAACTGCCGTGAGAGTACAGCTGAACACAAGTTAAGAGTACATCGTGAAGTCAAGGTGATGGACAGGGTACAATGTGAAGCTGAATATTGAAGGAATGGAAATGAGACTCAAGAATGGATGTATTTTTATTAATCTAAATTTTGGGATAAACCTGTATCTTAGCCATTTCGAGCATACAGCTTCCTCCACTGTGTCTCACCCGGTCTGCATGATTACTGTGATGTGAATATATAAGTTGCTTTCAATCTCTCAATTAAAGTCCCCCTATTTCGATCGTCTATCTTAGAAACCTCGGCTTTCTTCCATCTTTGATAACATCGTTTGTTCTTACCTAGTGAAACTTTATTGGTAAACTAACACATCGTAATGTCTCAACTTCAATCCGAAGACATTGCCGTTGTTGGCATTGGTCTTCGCTTCCCAGGGGATGCTACTGATCCCGAGTCCTTCTACACTTTACTTCGTCAGGGCAAGTCAGCCCTCGGAGAGACCCCCGCCGATAGGTTCAACCTAGATGCATTTTACCACCCAGACCCAGAGCGTCTTGGCGCAGTAAGTGACTTTTTAATCATGTACAGGGTGCAGTTTATCACTGGATACTAACTGAGTAAGGTCAATGTACGACATGCACATTATCTCAAGGAAGATATTGCTGCATTTGATGCCTCATTCTTCTCCATTACGCCTAATGAGGCAGTGTACATGGACCCCCAGCAGCGGGGTCTATTGGAAACTGTATACCATGCCCTAGAGAATGGTAACGCACTTCTATGATACCTTACTTTAATACTATCTGATTGCTAACGCGGCCCCATAGCGGGTATACCCCTTGACAAAGCAATGGGTTCTCAGACTTCAGTCCATATTGGCTGTTTCACTCGTGAATATGACAGCGTCTTGTGTCGAGACCCAGAAATTGACCTCAAGTATATCGCTACCGGAACTGGCTCGGCATTATTGGCGAATCGATTGAGTTGGTTCTATGACTTTCGTGGACCTAGCTTGACTCTAGACTCCGCTTGTTCTAGTAGTCTTAATGCTGTGCATCTGGGGTGTCAAGGCTTGAAGTCCGGAGAGGTCTCCATGGTGAGTTATTCTTGATTGATGCTTCCTAGTGGCGTCTGAATGTTAACGACAACGGGGACAGGCCGTAGTTGGCGGTTGCAACCTTTTTTACAACCCGGATACCATGATTCCTTTGACGAGTCTTGGATTTCTCTCTCCGGACGGCAAATGTCATACCTTCGACAGCCGAGCAAACGGTTACTCTCGGGGTGAAGGATTCGGTATAGTCATTCTGAAGAGAGTATCGGACGCTATTCGTGATGGCAATATTATTCGAGCTGTTATTCGTGCTTCGTCTTCCAATCAAGACGGAAAGTCTCCCGGAATTACGCAACCTACACGGCAGGGCCAGGTGGCTTTGATCCGCGAAGCATATGAGAAAGCGGGTCTTGATCCAAAAGTCACGCGATATTTCGAGGCCCATGGAACGGGTACTGCTATGGGCGATCCTATTGAGGCCAGCGCTATAAGTGAGGTCTTTACTCCCTTGAGAACGCCAGAAGATCCCATGTATATCGGGGCGCTGAAGACCAACATTGGGCACCTCGAAGGCGCGGCTGGTATTGCCGGCCTTATCAAGGCAATATCTGTGCTAGAAAGCGGTATCATTCCGAAGAACCTGTGGTTTGAAGAGGTGAATCCTAAAATCCCAGCCGAAAAATGGCACCTCAAGTTCCCAGTGATGTCAACGGCATGGCCGAAAGAGGGGTTACGCAGAGCGTCAGTAAACTCTTTCGGATACGGCGGTAGTAACGCACATGTGGTTCTCGATGATGCCTATCACTACATGTTCGATCACAAATTAACCGGCCTTCACGGGACCGTACCTAACCCGAAATTGGAGAGGATTGCCACGTCGGAATTGAATGGGGTCACTAATGGGGCGTCGCCAAGTTCATCTAGCACTTCAGAAGATGGAATCAAAGTTTCCTGTGCGAATGAGGTTGTTTTCGAGGAGCGTAATTCCTTCATCCTTATTAACGGGACAAACGGCCGAAAGGGTGCCAATTCAGGTATCAACAACAGGGGTCACAATCTGTCTTTGCAAAATAAACGAAGCAGAGTCTTCTTATTATCCTCGAAAGATGAAGACGGCATCCGGCGCATTGTCCAATCCTATCATGCTTATCTTGAGAGGCAATCATCAGTCATTCAGGTCGAGGATGAAGATGAATACTTTTCCAATTTGAGTCACACACTCTATTCTAGTCGCAGCCACTTCAAATGGCGCTACGGCGCCGTGGCAAGAGACCTGAAATCGCTGAAAGATATACTTTCTTCTGCCCCGGCGGCGGTGCGTTCTGGTCCTAATCCTAGACTTGCACTTGTTTTCACCGGCCAGGGGGCTCAATGGCCAGCGATGGGCCGCGAGCTAATCAAGTACCCTGTATTTGAAGAAAGCATCAAGCGAGCCGATCAATACTTAAAGAAGCTTGGATGCCCTTGGTCGTTCCAGGGACAATTACAACCTGAAGAGCAGTCACTAGTTCATGATGCAGCGTATAGCCAACCAATGTGCACTATACTACAGGTCGCACTAGTTGAACTGCTGCAAAGCTGGGCTATCAATATTAGCGCTGTTGTCGGACATTCTTCAGGAGAAATTGCCGCCGCATTTGCTGCTGGAGCACTGTCGCGTCAGAGCGCCTGGAGGATCGCGTACTATCGTGGCAAGCTTTCATCTGAGCTGAAGACGTCTGGTGCAATGTTGGCAGTCGCCGTCTCCCCACAGGCCGCGGCGGAGTACATCGACAGGGTCCGCTTGACAAATAAAGATCTTCTTACTATCGCTTGCTTCAACAGCCCCAAGAGCGTTACTATCAGTGGAACCATTGATAGTGTCGAGGCATTACAAACACTCCTAGACACAGACTCAATATTCAACCGAAGACTCAAGGTCACGAGCCCCTATCATTCTCCTTATATGATGAAGATTGCCGACTCGTATAGACAGCTCATTGGTGATGTAGAGTCTCCGGAAGATATCGAAAGCCAGGAGCCCCATGAATCTCCAGTATACTATTCATCCTTAACGGGTGATATTCTATCTCGACACTTGCTTCAGATGCCGGATTATTGGGTTGACAACTTAGTTTCTCCAGTACGGTTCTCGGATGCCGCCTCAAAGATGGTATTAAGCAACAGATCTACCAAATCTAAGGGACTGAAGTCTGCCGAAACGGTGGCTCCGGTGACAGATATTCTCGAAGTTGGTCCACACTCTGCGTTACAGGGACCGCTTCGAGAAATAATGGAGAAAGTTCCAAGAGCCCAAGAGATCTCGTATAAGTCTATCATTAAGAGAAACTGCAATGCAGAGGATACGGCCCTGGAGGCTGCTTCATGGCTCTGGTGTAGAGGTCAGGTTATTGACATAGAGGCTGTTAATGGCGGACAACGCAGCTTGAGTACTGCTAAGTTGCTAACAGACCTCCCACCATATCCATTCAATCATTCCAAGACGTTTTGGAAAGAGAGCCGCCTTAGCAAGGGTTATAGGTTCCGGAAGCACCCTAGGCTCGAGCTTTTAGGTGCTCCAGTGTCAGATTGGAACAAGAATAATGCAATTTGGCGCAATTGGATACGTCTCAGTGAAAACCCCTGGATCAGAGATCACAGAGTTACAGGGAGCCTTCTATACCCTGCAGCTGGCATGCTTGTCATGGCCATTGAGGCGAGCAAACAGCTTCTCAACCCTGGGAAAATCCTTAAGGGGTTCCGCATGAAGGAGGTCGTGTTCCAAGTCGCACTGCGCATCCCGGCCAATGCAGATGGGATAGAAACACATTTTCAAATTCGGCCTTACCTGGATAGCACCGCAAGTGCGTCATCATCCTGGAATGAATTCCTATTGTCCAGTCACGATGGTGAAGAGTGGAGAGACCACTGTCGTGGGTTGATCCAAGCCGATTACGAGACTCCGTATAACCCCATTGACAACGGGACTGAGGAACAGTTATTCTTAAAGCAATACACAAGAGATTTTGAAGATGCGGAAGCCGCTTGTAACCAAGGCGTCTCTTCAAAACAGCTGTATGAGCTTTTACGTACCACAGGGTTCGACTTTGGGGAAACTTTTCAGACCCTTTCCAATGTCTCTATTGACAAACACCAAAGCGCAGTAGCGACGGTTAAGGTTCCCAATATCAAGAGCAAAATGCCACATAGCTATGTCCAAAGCCACCTGATTCATCCCACGACCCTTGATGGGGTTATTCAGTCTGTGATCGTTGCCTTAACACGTGGTGGCCGCAAAGCTCGCGACGCCATGGTCCCAACTAGTATACAACATCTTTGGATATCAGCAGCTCTCGGCGAGGATGTTAACAGCCTTCGAGTATCTGCCAGAGCTGAAAGATTGGGTCTCCGTCAATCAATTGCTTCTGTGGGAGCAAGGGAACCAAGCCTGGAGAAACCTGCGATCATCATCGAGGGACTGGTATCGACGGCTATTTCGGGTCCCCAACAAGAACAATCACATACCCGTGGCGCGCATCATCATTTGTGCTTCAATATCGACTGGAAGCCCGACGTTACATTCTTGAATCAGGAATCTCTTGCGAAATTATCCCCATCAGCTAATGAATTCACCATACAAAACCCAACCGAGCTTATTGCGGACGTAGAGGGTATATGCTATATGTATCTACGCCGCTACTTGAAACTAGGCATCAAGAATCAAGTTACCAAAGAAAAACCTTGGTATCAGCGATATATATCATGGGCAGAGCGTCAGCTTTCCCGACACGCTCGCCACGAGCTGGTTCACGACATCAAAGGAAATTGGGATGAAATTTCCGAGGATGAGGAGGCATTCCTGAAGCTTGAGGCCAAACTTGAAAATAGCAGCCCTGAGGCCAAGATGAGTGTGATTGTCGGAAGAGCTCTCCCGGAAATTCTGCGGGGCGATATCGACCCTCTCGAGATTTTCTTCACAAACTCCCTGATGGAGGATGTATACCGACATGGTACAGGAGCCGACATCTGCTATTCTTATCTCGCCAACTATATAGACTTGCTTGCTCACAAACATAGCGATCTCGTTATCCTCGAAGTGGGCGCTGGTACTGGAGGTGCTACAGTACCTATACTCGACGTATTGGCTCGCCATGGAAACGGCGAAGTCGGGGCCGGTCGTTTCGAAAGATACGATTTCACTGATATTTCTCCCTCTTTCTTTGAGACAGCCAGGGAGACTTTCAAGGCAGCAGCCGGCCGCATGCAATTCCGGACTCTTAACATCGAGAAAAATCCTGCCGATCAAGACTTCGAACTAGGCCAATATGATGTCATTATAGCCGGGAATGTCGTCCACGCAACGAAGAATATCGATAACACTCTGAAGAATTTACAGATGTTGTTGAAGCCTGGCGGTAAAATTATTCTCCACGAGCTAACGAACCCTTCAATGGTCCGAACTGGCTTTGGATTCGGGCTCCTCCCAGGTTGGTGGCTTTCTGAAGAACCACACCGGTCATGGGGCCCGTTGATGACAGCGAGCGGCTGGGCAACTCATTTGACACGCAATGGGTTCACAGGGGTGGACCTTTGTTTTGAAGACTACCCTGATGAACCCAATAAGCTTAACAGCATAATCGTCTCAACAAGGGAAACAACAACACGAGATGTTCGCTCTCTACCTTCTATTGTCGTTACCGTAGATGGGAAATCCAGCTTCCAATCTAGTGTGGCTGAAGAGATACGCCGCAGCATTCTCCAATTAGGGTCACAACATTGCCAAGTCCTAGAGATGGATCAGTTGAATGACATCGACCTCACCCATAAGCTATGTATTGTTCTTCCAGACATAGAGGGTGGCAGCCTCTTAATGAACATGGATGAGGGAAGGCTCACGACAATAAAGAGGATGACCTCTCTTTCTGACTCGCTCGTATGGCTGACCCTTGGCGGAGGTCCCGCATCGCATAACCCTAACGGCGAAATGGTGACTGGCCTCGCCAGAGTAGCCAGACAGGAGAATCCGACCCTCTCCTTTTTGACTATCGCTATTGAGAAACGCCACAGTGTGGCCGCAGTAGCGGAGACGACTTTACGCATCATCAACTCAGCGCGCACGACGAGGACCAGAGATATGGCTGACAATGCATTCTGGGAATCCGAAGGTGTCATCCATGTTAGTCGTCTCGTTGAAGCAAGCTATATGAATGATGCCGTCGCACTCAAGACTACCCCGCCTACTTCACAACAGCAAGCACTTGCCTCCATACCGGAGCGCGCCTTAAAGCTCGTCGTCGGGTCACCGGGACTACTAGACACCCTTCAGTTCATTGACGATGCAGCATACGAGGAGCCTTTGCCCGAGGGCTATGTCGAATTCAAAATCGAGGCAGCTGGGTTGAACTTCCTTGACATAATGATCGCTCTTGGTCAAGTGGTTGGGAATGATCTGGGGGTTGAAGGCGCCGGCATAGTCAGTCGGACGGGCCCAAATTCGAAATTCAAGAAGGGCGATAGAGTTTGCGGTATCGCGGCCGGTACTTTCAGTACCTACGCTAGAGCCGCGGAGACAAATTTAACACAAATTCCGGACGACCTCCCCTGGAGGGTCGCAGCTGGGCTGTCTGTTGTGTTTGTCACTGCGTACTGCGCCCTATACGATATTGCCGACATCCAGTCTGGAGAATCCGTGCTGGTTCATGCTGCCGCTGGTGGTGTTGGCCAGGCGTGCATCCAACTAGCCAAGATCCGTGGCGCAGAAATATATGCAACCGTTGGCTCTATTGAGAAGCGCGACCTTCTCGTCAACACCTACGGTATTCCGAGTGACCACATCTTCTCCAGCAGAGACCTTGCATTTGCACAAAGCATTAAGCGAATGACGGGGGGCCGCGGCGTTGACGCCGCAGTGAACTCACTTTCCGGCGATGCGTTGAGGGCTACCTGGGACTGCATTGCACCATTCGGGCGCTTTGTCGAAGTTGGTAAAGTTGATATTTACTCAGCGGCACGACTAAATATGGAGAAGTTCAAGAACAACGTCAGTTTCGAGTTTGTGGATATCAGCTACCTGGCAAAGAACAAAGGCCAAAAGTTCTCTGCCATATTAGACGATCTAATGAGCCTTGTCCGTGGGGGCCACATCGGACAACTCCATCCTACCCAGGCATTCACTTTTGGTGATATGCATGAAGCATTTCGTTATATGCAAAGCGGCGCACATTCGGGCAAGATTATCCTGGAGCCACATGCTAATGACATTGTTCCAGTGATCCCTAAAGCTGTTAACAATTATATGTTTGACGAAAGTGCCTCTTTTGTGATATCCGGAGGGCTCGGTGGCCTCGGTCGGTCTATGGCAAGGTGGATGGCAAGTAAAGGGGCAAAGTACCTGATACTATTGTCTCGATCGGGGAACACTAAAGAGGCATCAATGGAACTTGTTGAGGATCTCGAGTCAATGGGCGTTACAGTAGCCACACCGTTATGCGACGTGTCTAACATCGAGTCACTGAGAAGCGCGCTCGAAACCTGTTCCCTAAAGGGCATGCCAGCGGTGAAAGGCTGTATCCAAGGGTCCATGGTATTAAAAGTATGTTCCACTCCCCTAAAATGCTACGCTAGACTAACCTAGATAAAAGGATGGACTATTTGAGAATATGTCACTGGAAAACTATTGGGCAGCAATTAGGCCAAAAGTGCAGGCCTCTTGGAATCTACACCATCTTCTACCCCCTAATATGGATTTCTTTATTCTCCTGTCATCCATTTCCACGATCCTCGGAAACCGTGGTCAGTCGAACTATAACATTGGCAATTCTTTCCAAGACGCCCTCGCAAGGTATCGCGTACTCAACGGCTTGAAGGCCACGGCGCTAGACCTGGGTATGATACTGTCAGTTGGCTACGTCGCTGAAACAGACTCAGATCTGGTCAACCACTTGCGAGACGTTGGGGTAGAGCCCATCCGCGAAGAAGAGTTTCATGCCATCCTTGATGAACTGTGTAACCCATCACTTCCTGTGCAGTCATTCATCGAGGCCCAAATCACGCTAGGCTTGCAGATTCCCGAAACACGCATAGCAACGGGGGTTGAGGAACCCGGCTGGATGCGCGATCCGCTCTTCAAACACCTACACCGAATTCGCACTCTGGAAGGCCCTGCAGATTCAGACGGCAAGAGTGTCAACTATGGGCTTCTCTTGGCGGGGGCTAACGGTTTTGATACCGCTGTCGAAATTGTCTACGGCGCATTAGTCGACAAGCTCGTCAAGGCCTTGAATATCTCAGTGGGAGACATTGATCCCACGAAACCACTACACGCACTCGGCGTCGACTCTCTTGTTGCCGTTGAATTGAGAAACTGGATGCTAAAACACCTTGACGCGGATGTAGCCGTGTTCGACCTGATGGAAGTGTCCACAATCCAGGCCCTTGCGGTGCTGATCGCATCAAGAAGTAGCTTCGTTGCTCAAGAGAGGTTGGAGGACTAAGTAGAGCTTCAAAAGGCTCAATTGCGGTACAATATATACCGAAAATGGTAGTTCTAAAGCATCTCTTATCATTTTTCTTTAGTATGAGAGTTCGGTTGGGAGGACTTAATATGTAGAAGCATGAGTATAAATGGCAGAAAAGCTCAATTGGGCGCGACGATTTAAATTGCAAGAAGGCAATAATCAATACCAATCGCGTTATTTAGAGTTCATTGGAAGGCCGCTCCAAAACTCATGTGATAATAGGCAGTACATGATACGACGGTCATATCCGGCTCGAAAGAATTTTGATGGCACTACACCAATAATATTATTCTTAGGCTTCCATCGCCGCACGAGTATTTCGGCTTTAGTCTTTCGCACCCTAGCCACACTTAATCCTTATTCGGTCTATGAGAACTAAAAGGGGTAAGAGATACCGAGTAGTAAAATAGGGGGCGTGAACCCGCACATTCCAGATCTATTCACTCGGGAGGTTGCGGGAGCAGAGTGGTTGAATGTATTTATGGCCTGGCGGCGCGACCCGTACGCGAAGCCGAACCAGGACTTCGGCTAACGCCAATGGGGGCTAGTTTCAGTGTGCATTCCGGCAACTAAAACTAGTCCCAAGGGCTGAAGAGAGGGCTACTGTGGTTGGTGCCCAGTAAAACCTACCCCCCTCAGGTACTTTTACCTACAGGGTGCTCCAAACTACACCTATTTTAGTATAGCCTTCAAGCCCCGGGCAGTCGAAGGTACATCTGCCCTTCCGGCCTGTATATGCTGTATATGCATATTCTGCGTACGTACAGCTTTTTAAATAGCTTTTTATATAGCTAGCTTTTTGTATAGCTTTTAAATTTTGCTATTTACTAACGAAATAATAAGCCGTATGCGTATATTATTTATATTTTTAATTAACTGCAAAGCTATAAACGCCGTACGAAGTTCTAAGTAAACAATTTACTATTGAACTTCTATGCAAGTATCTGACTTTGTTGTGGCTAGGACCCATGTTGACCCAGAGTACGTACTCAGACCCTGCCTGGGTAGGTCTTTTAGGGGGGTAGACCAGTAAAACCCTCCGACCAGAAAAACTACCCCCTTCGTGGGAGGTGGAAAAGTGAGGTGGCGAGGAAAAACCAAAGTCACGTCGAACTCGCACCGAAGAATCCCTATAAGTTTATAGGGGACCTGTTAGAAATATACTGTCAAGGGCTTTGCCCGTAACTAGCCTTTTGCCGCAATGGTATTTCTGACAGGACCCCTCGCCAGGGGCCTGGGCGCAGCGCTAATAGAACAGCCCTGCCAAACTAGGAAATGGCCGACAATATATCCGACTCCGCTTAACTCCGCTCCACCAGGAGATGAGCGAGCTAAAAAGGGAAGACCACTTAGCGCTGAAAGGAATCGAACCTAACCCCAATTAGAAGACTCGCTATTCGCACCTCTAGCTCCAGGTTTTGAACTATTTATAAAACCATGTACAGAAACGGGGAAGTAAGCATTGGCAAATTTCATCAAGCCTCGTCATTTTCGCTCGCCCCACGCCACCAACATGCATGGGAATGATAGCCCTAAGAATGAGTTTCGATACCTACCTTTACGAGGGCCTGGCACCATAAGATTATTACGTCTTACGCCACGCCAAGATACAGTCGCCCGCATAGAGTGCCAGCTCTTCGACTATCCTCTGGTAGAGTCAACGCATACAGTGCACTTATATGAGGCCCTATCTTACGTATGGGGGTCCGAAGATGGGTGCTATAGCATCTCCGTGAACGGGCGCGACCTGTCTATAACAGAGAACCTCCATACGGCACTAGTAGAGCTTCGAGATTGGCATATCGAGAGGGTCTTGTGGATAGACGCAATATGCATTAATCAAAAAGACGACTCGGAAAAGGAGGAGCAGATCAAGTTAATGGCCAGCATATTCAGCAAAGCAAGTCGTGTGATTGTCTGGCTCGGGCCGGGGGTAGATGGTGGTGATCAGGCTCTTGAAGACATCCGTCGCACGGCGGATGATACATCCACTGAGCCCGTGGCCGGCAGCTCGACATCGCAACAAACAATTCTTGCGCTCCTTCGAAGGCCGTGGTTTGAGCGTATCTGGGTAGGGAGTAGAGCCCGATGACGCTCTTGATGTACGATACTAACAAGGTTGATCTAGGTTCTTCAAGAAGTTGCTGCAGCTCAAAGTATTCTGATCAAATGCGGATCTGTGGCCATCAATGGGTATGCATTTAGCGTAGGGCTAAATTCAAAGACGCTTGACTCCATCTATGAAGCCTCTCCTGATTTACGAAGTCTTCTTCGTCCCGTCGCATACTTGATGAGAAACACAGTATTCCGCCAGGGAAAACCACCGAGTTTTTCAGGCGATATATCCCTGCCAATGCGCCCTATCGGCGAGCTAATAGGCATGTACCACACCCGCAAATCCACGATTCTTCATGACAAAGTGTTCGCATTACTAGGGATGAGCTCGGACAAGGTAGCGCTTCATCTGCCACTCAACTATAAAGTTGGCTGGGACGACCTTTTGATGCGGTTAGTGGAATTCATTCTCGGCAATGAGGTGTCCGTAAGGACCTGGCCCAGCCTAGAGATGGCTGAGATACAGGGTAAAGGTTCCGTTCTTGGTAAGGTGGCCTCGATAAAGCCCAGTGATCGGGATGAGCAACAGGTCATTGTCCTTCTGAGGAACAAGTCCGGTAACCTGGAGCACGAGCTAAACTGGATACTTCCCCCATCAGCAAAACCGGTCCGGGTAGGAGACCTTGTCTGCTCGCTCCAGGGAGCAGCGAAACCTACTATCACTAGAATTTACAAGGACTACCTTTCGATTATCATGATTACAACCCCTCTCCTCGAATTGTTGCAGCCGGTTACAAAGTATCCACTCAATTTTCTATTATTCTGGGATTGGGGGAAGATGCCGCGAGAAGCGCGGAATCAGGAACACGATGGCACGTTGGAATATCGCATCCCTATATTTTCAAAAGATGTGCCGGGGCAAGGTCAAGAAACATCGACTAGGGAGTGGGACATGATATCAATATTGGAAGATGGAGAAGAGTATTGGGAGGCGGAAAAAAGAGTTGAAAAAATCAGAAAAGTTTCCGAGAGCAAGTTCGGAGAAGGAGACCAGCGCACACTAGTGGCTATGAACAGGCTAGCACTAATACACGAGAAAGCAAAGCGGTGGGACGAAGCAAGGACGATTCTCGAACAAGAATTGAAAATAAGGTTGCTGGTGCAAGGAACTCATCACCCGGACACAGCAGAGACTAGGAAACGTTTGGCATCAACATTTGAAAAACAAGGCCATTTACATCCAAGCAAATTAAAGGTCATCCTATCTATCCTTGAAGAGGAGGATAGTTCCTTACAACTAAGAGCTATCGAGGTAGCAGGATCCCTAGATGAAGAAGTCATGAGACTTCTTCTCAGCGGCTATGGCTACGGGGTCGTAATTACGGAGGACGTTGTTATAGTGGCTGCGGGAAACGAGCTGCGGGGAGCGCAGGTGATTCAGTTGCTTCTCGATCACAGGGGCGACGAAGTTCATATAACGGAAAGAGTGCTTGCTGCTGCAGTTGGAAATAAGGTGCAAGGAGAAAAGATATTGGGAATCCTGCTGGACCAAAGGGCAAGCGAGGTCAAAATAACAGAAAATGTGATCAATGCAATTAGAAGGAATCGACCACAACGGGTAAAGATAACAGATCTCCTACTCAAGCGATGTGAGGGTGAGCTGGCCGGCAGAATCACACACGTCTCAAATGAGTTGATATTATCCCTTGAGCGTCCGACTGTCGGGAGAGCTCACACATCTCGCAAATGGGGCTGCGAACTACTAACCTTATCACCGCCTGCTCGGAATTGGGAGCTAGTACATGGCATGCCCACTGTAGAGTAAGTTCATCATATGTCTCTTTATTAAGCTAGAACTAACATTAGCTATCTCAACACCGCAGCCTAGTAGCCGTTCACGAAATTGGTGGTGATCTGTTGGGGTCTTGGACAAACGAGTTATCGGGACTTCTGTGGTTTAACGAGCTGCTCATGCCTGCGCTACCCAGGACCAGGGTCATGACATTTGGGTACAAGGCCGATCTTCCGAGCTGCGATGTAGAAACGTTGAAGAACCTAGCCAACACCCTATTGGCACTTCTGCGGGATCATCGGTCAGATGGCGGTGATGCCCCGATTGTTTTTGTTGGGCATGGTGTTGGGGGCCTCATCATTAAACAGGTCTGGTTAACACGACAGAAGCCCAGAAATTGTCGCATTCAACACTAACACTACGTCTATACACAGGCTTTAGCCTCCTCACATCATGGAAATGACGACGGTGAGATTTCTCATTGGACTAGAAGCGTTATTTTCTTCGGGACGCCGCACCGTGGCATGGGTAGTGACCAGGAGGCTAGCCTGAGTCCGAAAATTCGGCGGACCGCGTTAAGCCAGACCATTCCTAGCAGCAAACCCCTAACACGGAACTCGTTATACCTTGAAAGCCTTATGGAACTTTTCCAGCTGGCTGCCAACAACTACGAAATCCTTAGCTTGTGTGAGACCCGCCCGGAACCAGGAAGAACAAGCTTAGTAAGTATTTACACGATGGTGCCCCTATAATTCATTAACTACCCTACCAACCGCTCATATGCAACGTTGCTAACAGGCTAATTTGCTAAGATCGTCGATAAACTGTCTGCCAGCATGAGGCTCCCAAATGAGACCATTCTTGATGTTGACGCCACTCACTCGGAAATGTGCAAGTTCTCGAATGAATTTGATCCCAGCTTTATGATGGTCAAAAGGATAATGAGAAGAGCTGCTACTAGTAAAAAGGGGCAGTAGACGGACCTATTTTGCATCACTTGTCTATCTTATATATATCTGCTGATACATACGTGTCGTATCACTCATGGTATGGCATTAAAGATTGCAAGCAGCTGAGAGGCCTCACATCGTATGCTAGCTATTCAGATCAAACTGTACTCATATCCGAAAACCTCCCATAAAGGCCATTTTCACGACGGTATAGCATTGCAAGTACATTTCAGCGCTTCATCCCAGTCAATACCAGTAGATGTGTGGACAATACGCCCAAGCGCCTTCGTCAGATTAAGCAAGACATCAGCAACAGCGGACGCCTCCTTCTTCGGGGTAGGGAGATCCGGTCTGAAAAGCACGAAGAAAATGGACGTTACGACCAAACGTGCTTCCTTGCCCTCCGGCTTTCCCCAATCCGGCTTTGCGTTATCAGGAGTCTTGACAGCATCGAGGATTGGCGGTGCCTTCTTCAGTAGCTCTCGGAGCACCATCCAACAGACTCTGTTCAAAGACATGTAGTCGAATGACTGCTCTAGTGCCTCTACATCGATCGCTTGTGCCAGTCTTAAGAAGGGGTTGTCGTTTTCCAAGGAGGCTGGATTCTTGTCTCCTTTATGATTACCGGCCTTCGCCCAGCCATGATGAAAGCAGGGCCTTACGGCTTCGCCGTCGTACCATCGGAGCCTAGTGCCAGCTAGGAAGCGCTCTATATCGTCTTTTCTCAAGCCCTGGGCTTTGCGATCGACGAAAGCCGTAAATATCTTTTCAGTTACTGTTGTGCTATATGTAACAAATTTGACTCTTTCATTGGACGCTGGATGTGATTTGACTCGGGCATCGCTGGCTAGGCCGATGATCGAGCTGCCGCCAGCTAACATCAGGCTCCGCAAGTATTGACCAGACTTTGGCGGCGCACCAACCCACAGGTCCCCCCGATGTAGGATAGAAAACGCCTCTATGTCAGGCCAGCTACCTTTTGGGACGAGGCCTTCTTCTACGAATGCATGATATAATCGAGCACATGCCAAGGGTAACGATATAGAATTGATGATTGTGATAGAACGGACATGGCAAGCGGATTGAGAAGTCTGCAGCCACCACCCACAAAAAGGAGCATTGTATCTTAATGAGGTGTGGGCATTTTCTCTTGGGGTTTTTGAAAAGGGTTTCCCGCTGGCCTCACGACGGAACTGGGAGATAGGGTCTTCTTTTCCATGCCAGAATTTGGCGATTATTTCAATGTCTTCGACACAGGATGGTCCAGGGAGAGATCCCAAGGCTAGAGATCCAGCACCTCCGTAGAATTCACGTAAGCTCTTTGTCGATTTAGAAGTACGGGCGGTTTGGTCTAGTAGCTCTCTCCAGGGACGGTCGATGCTTGTACCTAGTACGTGGGCTGAATCCAGTAGGAGTTGTGTTGCAAGGACCGCTCGGAATGTGATCTTGTTGTAAGATGGCGGGAACTGTTTGCCAAGGTGCTTTATCAAATCTTCGTGTTTCCATGGGACCAGGTCTTTAATAGCTGCTGTGAGCCCATCTAAGTCCATGCCGATTGACGGATTCAGAAATACGGCTAGAATCTGTAGGTCGATAACCACACCACATGCTAGAGCTTTGTCTTGGTTATACTTTTCCAGATTGGTCATATTTTGTCGGTCATCTCTAGGTATGAATGGGCCCCATTTTCCGGAATAGGTACCGTAACTACCACATGCTCCCCAAGTCCCAGCCTCACTGACTAGAACTTGCCAGGCGAAGACCATCTCTTCCTCGGCGATATCGAACCCATCGATAAGCATCTCGACGGTCGGCCCAATAACAACGCCGTCTTTCGAGTACGAGCGATTCGCACGCGCCCTCTTTTCATTCTCATCTCTCGCAGTACCGACGTATCTCTGAACGAAGTGACGCTTTGACAAATTCACATAGCCTCCGTAGCGTTCAAAGATGGGCTGGACATCTTGCTCCATCTCCCACACCATGTGAATAGCCATGTTATGAGCTGTAGCAACACCAGCAAGGCTCAGATGCCCAGCCCGATACAACTCCCAGAGTTGGCGAATCTGTTTGCGTATGCGTTGCACGTCTACATTGAACAAACGCCAGTGGAACATAGCCTCTTCGGCATCTTCCTCCCAGGGCTCAAAAATAACATCTTCATCGGGGGGCTCTGGGGAATTGTTTGCTGGTGCTGGTGCAGGTATTTGTGCATCATTTTCCACGTCGTCCTCTACCGTTGCTTGCCGTGGGATATCCAAGCTGGCGAGACCCGCGACCGTCGCGCCAGAGGGGTTAAGAAGAGGACCCAGAGCATTCTGCACATTTTTCAGCACGTCAATAAAGAAACGGTGGTTTTTATCTCCTGCTCTGTCTTGAGGAGTGCTAGTATCTCTCTGCCGCTGTAAGTAGCTGCCATAGGAGCTTCGATAATCAATAGCACGCGAGAGCGCGGTCCAGAGGTATTTGGGCACAAAGACGCCGCCTTTAAGTGATAGAAAGTCGGCCATCCGTCCAAATTCCGCAATGGAGATGGTATATTGTTTTTTGAGTCCAGCTCGCTGTTGCGTATCTTCATGGCTAGTAAAGCCAAAGGCTTTGGACGTTTTTTCAAGCCATCGCGCCACGACATGTGTATCTTTTTTGTATTGGGGTAAGAGACCCGCGATCGAGCTAGGAGCCATCGTGTATAGAGACCACAGCGCAGTTCGATTTTGTAAAAGGAAGCAAACGAAAATTCTGTACGACACAAGTTCATGGGTGGTGATGGCGCTAGGCAAGCTACGATTCGGGGAGGCCACGTAGCTAGGGGACGCGGATCGGGTAGTATTCCCTAGATGAGTGGTTCTACAGGGTGCAGGAACCCACCACACAACCCTTCCACCTACAACACCAAATATTCGGGCATACCAGGCTCAAATACTACCTAAATTCGACCCGCCCGCCGCCCTTTATCTAGATATATTGCGTTGTTTTTATACTTAACTTGCATTGTTCCTCTCCTTTCGCCCTATAGGCCACTCCCGCCTCCTTAAGAGTCTCGAAAACAGTGCGCTTTCACGCGTAGTAGGCCGGCTACTGCCCACTAAACCTAAGGGACGGTGCGTGGGCTAAAAAACCTCCGACCACCAGAAAAACCATCCCCTTCCTGGGAGGTGGAAAAGTAAGGTAACGACAAAAAAACCTAATAGCGTCGAACCCACAGCGAAGGGTCCCTTATAGGGGGCCCGGGCGCGCCGCTAACCTCCTAGAGAATAGAACCACCCATGTCACTGACAATAGTCTTGCTGAGCCACAGCGCCACGACCTACCTAGGCCTAGGCCGCATCTTGAAGTCGAGATTACTGATATCTACCTAGTGAGTTAAGAAACTGCGTTGTTCACAATTAATCGCGTGAAATATAGCTAATTGGGTGATAATTCGATTCCCTGTTAATCTATAATTATAGCTTAGTATTTATACTTAGAAGTTCCTTCCTATACAGTTTACATTCCAATTGTTTGTTAGTCCTTGTTAACTTATAACTTGTCTCTTAGATGGTTGTGTGTGTGCTGAGAATGGTGTTCATGTATTTCGATGGGACAGTTATAAGGTTTTTTATTATTCGTATTATGACTATTTCGGGTGAACGTCTCATTGCTCGTGGCTTGGTATTGACGGCTGTTACTAGGTGGTTGTAATATTTGGACGTGCGTCCGGTGCATAATTTTACGGCTGTTAAGGCTTCAGTCCCCTCTAGAAGCCACATGTAGGCATTACAGTAACAGCAACCACGTAATCTGAACCAGGAAGCGCCGCAAGTGCACTAAGTAAAATGCTGTCTGAAGACTACGACTCAAGTTTCTATTTAATACTGGACACCTGCTGAGGTAGATGTGAGGATCCCTAGGTGCACCTACAATCTGAAACCTTATTAGATTAGGGAACCTTATTATTTAGCCACATGAGTTGCAATCTTTCCTCTACTATGGCATGCTCAGTTAGGAACAGCTTCATAGCTACACCACTGTTTACCATATCAATTTTTGAGAATGCCCCAACTAGACGTAGCTCAGACTATCTCCAACCTTTCCGCCACCCAGCGCATCCAGAATACAGATTAATAGACGTTATTAAATTGTGTCTTTCAGACACCGTATGGTTTACTTATCAACATCAATCAAAATGAAAACACTACTACCATTTTAACTAGTTTCTTGAGCGTATCTGAGAGTGAGGGCGGTTCCCAGGATTCGGGTACAACATCGGATAAAAAAGCCCAATGCCCAAGACAAAGTACAAACTTAGCCCCGGATGATGGCCGGGGCTCCTCTAATACGATATAGCATAACACAGAACGCCTAGGTGAAAATACTAGGTAGACTACGAGACTTGAAAAGGTCGTTACGGAAAGAGATAGTGCGACGCTTACCATGAATAGAATAGACGTCCCGTTACATCAAAGCATTCATCGAGCACACACATAACCTTGAATGCGCGAACTATCCTTGGCCTGCGTTTATAGAAAGAAAAACCATGACTCTAGATGGCGTTGTGCTAGCAGCCTAGCTGTGTTGGCGGCTTAATGTTGAGAGTGCGAAGCATTCACCTAAGTTCACAGAAGTCATGTTCCAGAAGGAAAGCCTAGAGGAAACTCTCAAGTCCCACCCGAAGAGTCTTTGATCTGGCGAGAGAGCCTGTTTCAGTAGGGGGAGACGATATTGGCCAAGAACAACATAGATACTGCAAACTAGCTAGTTTAGATGATATTGTAGCATCAGACCGAAAGCGCTCGTATGTAATAATTATTACGCCTTTTATGAGTAGAATATGAAAATGACTTCGTCCGCAATGAACTACTTGAGGAAGTAGAGACGTGAATAATATGACGATCGAATTGTTGCTCCCTTTCATCAGAACACATTGGAATCGCGGCGATTCACGGTGTGAACATCACATGCTCGGGCCACGGCCAGTCCACAATATCCATGTAGTACTTATGTAAGTAGGTGGGAACATAGTGACTTACGTAAGGCTGTAAAAATGAACTTTACCGTATCCAGGATAGAGCCTCGGTAAGGATTCGAGCCGCATGTCTCCTCGACGCCATCATGTCATCCACGACAAAATTCCCCACTCAAGACAACCACTCGAGTTTTTGTCAGCCTCCGACGAGTAGAAACGTACAAAAATGCCGACGAAGCGGAAGCGCCAGCGCAATGCGCAGACTAATCTGCCCAACAAGAAGAGTACGGTTGGCAAGACACTACCACTGTCTCCCTCTCCAGATGGGACCGCATCGCCCAAGCCGACAGTCCACTTAGACGCCAAGAGCTTGGCCAGCGTCGTTTCCGAGGAAGAGATAGAAATCACTGTGGAAACATTGGACTCGCTCGCTCAGCACCCTGCTCTCATCAAGTCTAAGGCCTGCCGTAACTTGCGCACGGCTGTGTATGGATTTAAACAAGCATGCACGACTGGTATGAACACAATTGGTAAGGATACTCGAGCACTACTATCTAGGAGGGTCTTTCATGAGCTGACAAGAAGATTAGCGGAGACCAATCTCACTTCCCGCGTATCGGCAGCCCTCGTGGATGGCAAGTATGTCGACGCCATCGTTCTGTTAGCCGAGATGCGGATTCGAAACCAGGCCCCGAAACTAGGCGCCCTCTGCCGATGGGTGCGAGACCTCGATGTCGTAAGTGGGCTTTCGAGCGAAACACCGGATATCCGAACCGAGACACAGCTTGAATTGCTCAGGGTGATGGATATGATACTCAGGGTCACCGGTCCGGTTGATGAGGCGTCGAAGGTGCCAGTGCTGCTCTCAGGTCCGCTATCTTTGCAACCAATCTGGGACAATGGGGACAAAACTCCGAGACCGACTATTCGGCAGGGTGTACTAGACAAGACTATCTTTAAGACTTGTCCCCAGGATATTAAAGACAGTTTCAAGATACTCGAAACAACGCCAGGCCCTGAGCGGAAGCCACCGAATCTGCACCCTGCCGTTCTATATCTTAGCAATGAGAATGCGGTGCAGCTAGCTTCGGATGGACCAATGACGACACTGCGCAAGCACCCGACTGTTCCTGGCCTGTCTCTTATAAAAGACGTGCTGACACAGCAAGAATGCATGTCTATTGTGGCAGCAATGGAATGCGTAGGCTTTCTTCCGGATTGCCCCCTTCGCGACGACGGGTCTGCTTCTAGCATCCTGGCGCATAACGTCTACTGGGTTGTAGACAAGGCTTTCCACGATGCTCTATGGGAACGGGTATCCCCGCATATCCCGTCGCATGTTGGCGGGCGGAAAGCTCGGGGCATCAACCGGCGGTTCAGAGTATATCGCTATGTCCCCGGTGCGGAATACCGATGTCACTTCGACGGCGGCTGGCCACCATCTGGCGTTGACCCCGAGACCGGCGCCTACATCTACGATGATTCGCCTGCGGATGCGAAGCAATCCAGTTTATTCACCTTCCTAGTCTACTTGAATGACGAGTTTGAGGGAGGTGAGACTACGTTCTTCACGCCCAGCGTTCGGGAAGGCGTCATGAATGCCTATCCTATCCGGCCTACAATGGGATCGGTGGCCCTCTTCCCCCACGGCGATGCGAAGGGCGCGCTGTTGCATGAAGGAACCGGGGTGAGGAGTGGAGCGAAGTATATCATTCGGACTGATGTAGAGTTCGATGTAGAACCAGATCGACCGTAATGGGTGTTCAAAATAAAATGCGACGTCACGAACAATAAGCTCCCACCTCTCCAGACTTAAGTGGCTCATAAACTTTCAACTTGAGCTAAAACCCTCACAGTCATTTTCCCCCGGAATGTCAATCCTTTGAATTGCTACATTGGGGATAGAATAAATCTACGGAGCAGGGGCGGCCCCTCCGCTCGCTCTTGAGAACTAGCAATTTGAAAGTACGATTGGCTCCAGCCTCAGAGCTTCCGGGCTGCCGGGGGTGAGGAGCCGAGCGAGTGGAGTCCCATGATTTTCAAGAAAGCTATCTTGAATGCTAGCTCAGCCGGGTTTCGCGGAAGTATGCAGAGAAGCCAACACGCATGGCGCATAGCTTTCACTAGTTAATTCCAACTTCCCCCGGCTATCAGAGGACTCACTACCAGTAGGCTCATGGTCCATACATTCCACTAGGGTATTGGCCAGATTTACAGTGAAACACGCTCGTATAAAGACGATCGTTAAGGTATTAGTGTAAATACGAAAGCGACACGGTAGAGGGGAGGCAATCGCGTAGCACACCGCTCCTTCCCAAGCGTTACCATTCCATCTCACCCTGCCACCAATCGGCCTCCCCCTCCCGTGGGGCTCCGCGTCGGGGCCGGTGTCCAAGTCGCGGTCGGAGTTTCCGGGGGTATCCACTCATCATCCGCGCAAACAACATAGCCCACACAATCGGCCGTCAAGCCGCCGTCGCCGCACACCGCGGTGCACAGCGGGTTATCCACGACGGGCGGATCCTTGTTCCTCGCCACGCAGCCCGGCAGACCGGGGCCGGGGCGGATCAAAACACAATCCTGGCACACGGAGCAGTCGATCCCCACGGGCGTCCAGAAGTGCAGCGTCCAGCAGGCGTAGACGCAGTTAGCGCAGCCCGGGCGACACGTCTCTGGGTAGGGAGGCTGTGCTACTGTGGCGAGGGGAAGGGAGAGAAAGATCAAGGGGGAAAGGGGGGCGAGTGTGTGCATGTTGCGGTTTGTATTAACGAGTGTGCTGAAAGTGAGGGGAGAACAAGAGGGGGGGGCCGTGTTACGTTTGGTTTACAGGCTGAGGATGATGCTGGAAAGGGATTCTGGTAATCCCAAGACATCATTCTCGACTACCTACCTAAGTGTCCGGGGATACATCCGATGATATTTAGCCGCAGCCGTGTTTATTATTTTGGTAAACGGCGGGCACATGCCACGAACAGCCGACTGGTCTAAGAGTATGCAGACCGACTAAAGGTAGCCGCACCCCCTTTGTTTGTTTACTTGAGAGTTTTATGCGAGTATTATATAAAGTATTATTATTATATTATTATTATTATTATTATTATTATTCTTTATATATATTTATTATTAACGCTATTATATAAATATAACTAGGTGCATCACGCATTAAACGTCTTAATAAAAATCAAACCATTATATTATAAATGAAAAATTCGCTAAAAACGAAGGCATACAATAGGTAGGTACATGCCAAGGACCGGGGTGTCGCCCTAAGGTAGTTACCTAAGTAGGTAGTGGTAGTGGGGCACACTCAATAGGACCCACCGATCTGTCCTAAAAGGTACCTATGTATAGCAGACCTATTGCAGAGCATAACATACCAGCCCCCGATAACAAACATATGTAGTATTTACCCAGTAAATATTTATATTGTTCTGTACCGCTGTACTGTACTACGTATACGTACAGTACAGATAATCGACCAACCCATCCCTTCTCGCCTTTCCTCTTCAACTTATCCATCTACCTAGTCCTCTTCCATCCATCAAACCACGTCGGTATCCAGTATCCCATCTGCGTGTGTGCTTTAGTCTCCGATCACCCTCGATTTACTATCCACTCTCCACGTTCCACGCTCCACTCTCCATCGCCTCCCATGTCCGACTCTCAACACAATGGCGAGGGTCCTGTATTGCTTGCAACTGATCTCTTGACCTACACTACGTCCCAGTTCGTCGAATTCCTAGAAAGGGACACCCATCGCCGCAACAGCAAAGGCCAGCTTGAACTCAGAGGCCTCGATGGCGTAGAACGCCTTTCACGCGACCAAAGGATGGAGCTGAAAGATAAAGTTTGGTGCGAGGTCCCGATCCGCCTAATCTTAAACCATTCTATACTAACGAATAGCCATGTGTAGTGCCGCCCGAGAAGAGATAGAGAAGAAAAGGCACTCGCGAGCCGTTCCGCCCGACGAGCTAATGCAGCGACTTACAAATCTAGCCGATGCCGACGACCGAGATGGCTCTCCATCTTGGCGCCCAAGACTCTCGCCCGCATCGAGCCAGACGAGCACTATATTAGCCCCTGGTGCTTACGATGAAACGGACGAAGAGGACAGATGGCGAGCCGACGTTACCCACGTGAGACGCGAGCTTCTTGCCGACGGGAGCCGACCTATCTGCTCAGTCGAGCATCTTTTTAGCCTGATGCATACTCCTACATCTAATTTGAAACATCTTTCGCCGTGGTTTACTAACTACCACGACTCACCGTCCGTCAGAGAGACGCAGCTTGGCAACGTACTCCACGAGCAGTATGATCGGTGGTGGGAGTTCCGCAAATCGCAATGGTACAACAGAAGGCAAGGTAACAGCGAAGCAGCACCAAGGGCCTACATCGAGGCCCAAAGGCGTGGGGTCTGGGAGATTGTAGGCGGAAACTTACGTTCTGAACGATTCTATGGCAGAGTCGACAAGGATTCTCGGCAGCAATGGGACTGGATGCCAATACAGCTGCAACTACCCGGTCAACCGTTTCCCGCCTATATCGCCGCAGTTGAGCGTCGTCTTAGGCCCTACCGCTTCACTCATCCTATAGAACTAAAGAAGGACCCGCGCCAGCAGACAAAATGGACCGACTGGCTTGAATACCTTAGCTACGAGCTTTGGTGCTATGAAGAACTAGTTGCCGCCGTGCAACCTTTGGAGAAGAAATTCAACAAATCTTTGACGAAGCTATATGAGGTAGCAATAGAGCAAGGCGTAGACTATCGTGCAGGGCTCGGGGACCTTTCCCTCGCTCAAGCGCTACTTTCAATGGGTACAGATGTAAACGCGCTCCCCAGGTGTGACACACCACACCCAACAGACGTTGACCCGAAAAAGTTAGATGAGATCCGAGGGAAAGCTTTTACCACTACTAACAAGGTCATTTGCGAGGCGGTTAGACACACACAAGCCTACACATACAAACAGAAGACTGCTTTGCTGCGTAAGCCGCGAATCGACTGGATTGTAGAAGAAGCACATGTGATGGAGGCTGAGATGACCCAGGCGGAAGCACAGCAAGACGGGAAGAGTCATCGAAATCCGAATAGGAAAAGGAAATCCAATGACGAAGACGAGGATATACCACCCAGGAAACAATCCAAAAGGTCCAGACTCAGCGGTGGTCCAGAAATTAGTTCATCCATATCGAGTAGTAAACCCCAGCCTCGTCGGAGCGTACGATTAGCACATAAAAATAATAATTAACATATAGCATACAACATTAGATATCAAATATTAATAAATACCAAGAACGGTGCATTGACCATCAAATTCCAGGAGAGAATCGGTACATACCTGTAGGCGCATGCGTGTGCACCTCTCATGTCAGACTATTTACCGCCCGCTCTATTTGTAGAAGGCTACTACGCCATAGCGGCCACGTCTAGAGGCCACGTCTAGAGGCTGAGCGTCACACCAGTCCTCCTACTGCTCAGCTGCGGGAACCATTCCCCTCTTTCCCCTAGATCCCCCACTTCTCACCAAATTCCCGAGTCATCATAAATTAAGCCATCATAAACTACTACAAACTGAGCTATCCTAAAGCAATGGATAGTATTAAGAAGCCAGATCCTAACGTTATCTTATATCTAGTCCCATTACCACTACAAGGGAAGTCCCGCTCACGAACCAATGAACATCCAAACAACCCAACCCAACCACTGGCGGTAAAATTCAGTGACGCGAAAACCAGTTACGGTGTTGTATGCGGAACTGCCCCCAGTGCTGATATTATCATCCGTGATCGCTATCGCCAGCGTCTTAGCAAACACCACCTCGCCTTCACGTTCGATGTTAACAACCGACCGATCGCAAGAGACTTAGGTTCCAAGGCTGGGACTAAAGTTACCTACGACGACGAGACGAGGGATCACCGCTCTGCGTTCGACTGGCCACTACTAGGACCGAGCATCACGAAGGGGAAGTTTCCGCTTCTTGAACTTGGAGGGTCGGTTAGATTCGAGGTTATTGTACAGCATCATGACCTCACATCCGAAGACTACATTAAGAGAGTAGAAAGGTTTCGCTTAGGCACAGCAGAGCCTAATGAGCTTCTTGACGCTCTCAACATTCAAAGTGCCCAACAGACTGAGCTGCAATCAGGGCTAAAGTCGCCCACCCGGGACACAGACCCTATCATATTTACCAAGATGCTCGGGGAGGGCGGGTTTGGGACCGTGCAATACTGTGCAAACTTAACAACTGGAGACGAGTACGTTATAAAACAACCATCGGGGAAAAGCATAAAGGACGGGATGTATAACCAACAGGATTGGAAAAATGAGGCGAGCATTATGAAGCGGCTGCAGCATGTCAGCATTTCGCCCCATCCAGTTTCATTCTCCAGTGCATGCTAATATATTAGACTTGTAGCCCCGCATAGTTACCCTTCGGCACGCCGATTTCTCTTCCTACCCTATACTAGAAATCGAATACGTTCCCGGAGGGAACCTCGCCGACCATTATCCCTTCTCAGTCATGGAATCTGCGCAAGTTCTGTGCCAATTATCTTCCGCCTTAAAGTATATCCATAGCTGCAACATCGCACACCGTGATATCAAACCCGAGAACATCCTCGTCGTAAATAGAGAACAAGGCATCAACGTCAAGTTTGCTGACTTCGGCCTCTCCAAAGAGTCAGGCATCTTGCGGACAACTTGTGGGACACCACGATGGATAGCGCCAGAGATTGAGGCAAAATGGGGGGACCCGATCGAACAGGAGACCGAATATACCAGTTCTGTTGATATATGGTCCCTTGGGCAACTTGTCGCCTGGATGCTGTGTGGCCCCAACCGGCGACAGTCTCCCAACAACAAGAGGATGAAATGGACAGAGTGGCTGCGGGCGCATATCGCGGAGCACGTTAGTGACCAAAATAGTACGCTTCTCCGTCTTATCATTGATCACATGATGGTTAAGTCGCCGGAAGAAAGATGGACGGCAGATCAGTGTTACGATGGCGCAAGTCAACTCTGGGAACAACTAGCCGGGACTCTGGAGCCCAGCCAACACAAAGACCTATCTATTGAACAACACCCGTGCACCGGGGCTACGGCGATTCCAGAATCCCAATCCACCTTGGGGACGCCAATCCAATCAACAAATCATGAATCTCTTAGCCAAGGATTGGCAACAGAGGAGTCGCCAGTCGAAGAGTCGACAAGTGATGGGCCACCAAGTGAAGAATCACATAGTTACGCGCTACCCAAGGTATACGCTATAACCTCAAGCCTAGTCGCACAACTCGGCGAGCGCAATTCGAGCAAGATTGACTCGATTGTGAATTCGACTGAGGATGAGGCAACCTATGCTTCAGATACAACCATTAAACCCATCGGTGGGCAGCGGATGTCTGAGATGGCGGCTACGGCGAGGGATAATAGAACGGCGATATATGATGATGACAATAGCAATGTGTTAGACGAGAATGTAATCCGCCTCTTACTAGGAAATCAGGTAAACGAAACGGAATTAGTAAATGCGGAGACGAGCGATGTACCAAAACACGATGAACAACGGTTGACACAGACGAAACGCCCCCCCGAAGATGATTACTCCCTTGGGCCTATCATATTATATCAAGGCGCCGACGGATGCAATGAGGGGAGGCGAGAATCCAAACGGAGCAGAAAGGACTAGGAAAGGATAGGCAGTATTACTAGCTAGAGAAACCTGACAATAGAACAAGTTCTATAATATAAATCATTGGAGTAAAGAAGTGTTTCAACAAACATTTAAAATATAATCAAGACGTAACTAGAAATGTTTTACGCATGAAAGAAACATAGTATGCCCAATACAGAGTCCGGATAGATTCGGCGATGAATCGTAACCTACGTCGGGTTAGCTTGATAGCTAGACAGACTCGGAGAAAACGCCGCAAACCGGTAGCATGAGGGGTAGAATTCATCCCCACGGCCAATTTAATAAGAACTTTGGTTAATGCCAAGGTTCGAGTAGTCGCCGTCAGGGAACATAGTACTCAAATAGGAGGGGGGAATCTCCCATTTGGGTCACTTAGCCCCAAAAGACGCAACCTTCCCCTAAAGCAGAGAACCTAAGCTACCTAGGTTAAGTCTATAATACTGTAACATAAGCAAATGCATAGCGAAGAAGAAGCGGCAAACCCAAGCGCCTGTAATACATCGCTTATGTGGCGTTTGACGCCCCCAATATATTAGGGTCGCACAAACTGCAAATCGCCCCCGATCACAGCTAGTAAATGACACCCTATTCCACTATTCTTACACCGCCATGTCTTCCTACCTACTCTATGCCTAGCTCTAGTATCATATTGTTGTAAGGCAGTATCTAAAAACAACCTCCTAGGCGATGAGATACCATGCAACCTTCGAGATGGCGGGCTAGAGGTTTACCCATACGACTCCAAGCGTAAGCTCTTTGTACAGCCTCTATAGGTCTCGTAATGGATTTGAAGGTGGGTAGGTCGAGCCACGAGGCGATGAGCGTATATTGATTGATTGGTTCGCCGATCGTATATTACCGGGATTTGAGAGACCAGGCAACGTCAAGCTCCAGAGACCTACTTCCATAAATTGACAAGAATGTCGGAAAACCTCACAACCTACTCTAATTAATATTATTCAGGGTCATCTTACACCTCAATAAGGCGAAACCCCGAAAAGGATGGCTCTGAATCGAATCTCAACTCCCTGGGCTCAGACAGAGGACTGGGCGAGACATCGTACGATCATCGCGGACTTGTATGTAAAGCAAGGAAAGAAGATGAAAGATGTCATGCGAACTATGGAAGATAACTACGGGTTTCATGCTACGTAAGTTTCAAGCTTGTCATTATGCTATATCATGACGAGTTTATGTGCTAATACTACTACTACTACTACTATTAGGCGGAGGATGTATAAGACGCGCTTCAAGAAATGGGGTTTAGTGAAGCACCCTAAATCGAACTCGGCATGCTCAGAAAGCCATTGCCCAAGGCCTATCGTAAGCGCGAACATGCCGACTCCAAAAAGGGGTGTCGGGCAAATCACCAATGACGTTTCGGTCCCCAATCTCCAAGACTTATGGGTACCATCATCAATACCGAGTATAGCACCTCCCGACTGCTATAAATTCGCCGAAATCACCTTTCATTCCACACAAGTGTACTTCAGCAGCATCGGCTCCCTAGGTCTAGGATTACCTGTGTCAGACAAAAAGCTAGTAACGGCCACCGCATGCGCTGAGTGGCTTGACTGTGTGATAACTGCGAAGGCCCTTTTAACATTCGGTTATTCTCGGGAAGCCGTATTGCTGATCGACCTATGCTGTCACCAGTACAGACCTCTACTTGATTCTCAAGACCCATCGCTAATGGCAGTTACTATCGCATGTGTTTTAAAGGTTGTGCGATACTGGCCTGACCTTGCCAAAACCTTCCTCAATTTTATCTGCACAATGTCTCAAATCGTGCTTGGAGCACCTCATCCCCTAACTACGGTGTTTCAAAAATTCAAAGAGGCGGGTATATGCCACTTGGCGTACTGTATCTACATGACGCTTCGACAATTCATAGGTGGCATAGTCCACGTCATGCCCCATCCTATGATGGACTCGTACGGAGACTTCTACGGCGACATGATCCATGGCAAGTTTATCGATACAAACACGACCCTTGGCGAGCTCCAGATTCTACAGAATCGCTTCCAGGGCCGGCCCCAAAGGCAGCCAAATAGCCAGCCCAGTCCTCCCGAAGAGGCTGCTGCAATACAGTGCCGCATTGCTTCACTATGTTATTATGGAAAACGCTATGAAGATGCTACTGAGTGGGCCTTGCGAATGTTGAATGAGCCTCTTGTTAGCGCTCATGTCGCCACGGGATGCTACGACATCTTGCACGATGTCGCAGTAGCCGAGAACAAATACGAGCTAGCCTTGGAGAACATACAAAAGGCGGTAGACACTTCCGTCGAGGCGTACGGGCGTTTTCATTATTCAACCATTCGCAAGACTGCGCGTTTAGAAGCTTGCCTACGAAGAATGGGTCGCCTGCAAGAAGCTAGTGAAGTACAATTAGACTTAGAAGCTCAGGTGGCACGGATGTGCGAAAAGATACGAAGTTTACGACTCTAATACACTACTTAATATGAAAATTCCATAACATACCATAGTCGTTACTAATACGGCATTCGAATGAAATATAACGATTTGGTTTATACGTAACGCCCTACCTAGGTTGTAAGGTTGACTATGACTGCCCTGTGCCTAATTAATGACACCGTTTTCAAATTCACGCCGAGCATCGCATCTTTTTGATACCTCGCTTGCTACAATACGAAGAGAGGGAAAGGCCGACTGTATTTTTAACATAGCCCTAGCTATGCTTTCCCTATTTTAGCACGGCCCGTTATAAGCGAAAGTAACTGACGTTAGCAAACGCAAAAGAGCGCAACGCGGCTTGAGTATTTAAAGCTGGAAAATTCGAGCGAGCAGGCATGTCAGCTAGCTACAAGGGATTTCATCCATTAAAACAGGTGGTAGCAATACCAAGTAAGTTTGTAAGGCTAGCCATCTCCAGATGTATTTATAACCTACTTACTCAGGTAATTGGCCTAAAAGATGAAACTTTCAGTAATGAAAATCTATTAGAGCTATTAAGAATATTTACATTTGTATCCTATCAATGATAGTGCTTAGCTGGGCCTATGAATTCTAGCTTAATGGAATTTCAACTTCCTTTATTAGAAATAGAGAAATTTTATATTCGAAACGGCTAATAAAGTTATAGTGCATGCAATGACACAGCACGTGTAATTAACAGCACATTGAGGTGTTGTTAAACGACGGGGGACCGAAGTACTCACCGAGACCACGAGTACACGGTTTCAGGTCAATCAAGTTTACCATCTGTTTTAATTAGGTACGGGGAAGTGAGACCTCAAAACCCTTTTGCTTGCGATCAAATCAGCCAGGACTCTTGGTAGTATGTTTCAACCCCGTACAACCCTATTCTACCAATCAACTATATACGAAAACGCATGTTCACTTATAAATTGCTAACAAAATGGCCATGAAAAGACTAGAATATTTTCGCCATGCTAAAGGCATCTCGAACAATAACCACACCCTTAAGATATAGTTGTTATGTAGCAAAGTTTAAATATGATGACCCTAGGTATGAGCCAAGATCTATAATTAAGAATAGCTAGTAATAATATAGCTTGTAAATGTAGTTTCAATAGTAGCTTCATATAGTTCGATAGTATAATCAAACTTCGAACTGACTAAAAGAAGTTATAACGGAAACAATAATTCCTTTGAGGTCTCCTCAAGCAACACAGTCCAAGAGACTAGCATTGAAAATACAGGGCACATCAGTAATACAAATGCTGCCATTGCACCTTAATTGACGCCTCTCATCCCATCTCAACCATGCTCATTTCATTCAGATTACTTCTTGTTAGATTATCGCTACTACAGCTTCTGTGCTGTGTGCCCTCCACACTGCCTGGTTCATGTTGTCATCACCAGCCCAGATAAATAATCACGCGAGGCTTTGTTGCCTATGACTCATAGAGGATCTACCAATCTCAGTTCCTCTCACCTATTGATCGCTAGAGCCACATGCATCCTCCAGATAGGGGGCATGTCTTCCCTACAGTTTGAATACAAAAGAGACGGCAGCCGCCCATACAATTGCTCGCCACCCTCTCTGGGTAGAAGAATCGTATAGGAATTATACGTACCTTTAGAAATCGTACCGTTACACCTCACAACCCTTTTTTCATTGCTGAGATCTGTAAAGCTCTTACACGATGTGTGAATACGTGGATATGCAGCGTTATTATGAAAATTGTGGTGTCAATCCAAAGCACACCTACAATAGCCGCGAGGTAGACGAGTGCAATAAAGCAAAGGCCAACGGGCACTACTGTTGCAAAATGACCCCTAAGGTAGATCATACAAACAAGAAAGTCATGTTTGGGTCAACTAGGCGATCGGGTGACTGCCCTGACTGCGATCTCCTTTCTCTCGTATGTTTCCCGTTACCACGTTTCTCAATATAAGCTAATATGTTGATAGATGATGTGATGGTCTTGTCGACCAAGTCACATGAATGAGTATAGAAATGTCAAGTCGGACCGGTTGACTCGTCCTAGGTGCTGACCATTCTATAAGTAAAGAAGAATTAGATTTAGTCCTAGCTAAATATGGCCAAGTTAGGAGAAAGTTTTGGCATAGGAGAATAAAATATCTTGTTCCTTCACGTTCTCAAAGCTCAGTTACAGTTTTATGTACCGCCCATGCTAGCCGTTAAGAATGATAAGGGCGGAGAGTGACTCCGAGCTTAAAATTTGCCGCTTATAATCGTGTCCTCGACTATAACCGCACCCTAGCCTACATATAGCGATTTCCCAACAAGTAAAAGGTCGGGCTAAGAGTCGGATCCCAAGTTCCGCACTACCATCAGACCGAAACCCTTCATACCAAAGTTAATTCTTCTTTCTGTCATCGCCTATTAGGTCCAGTGTTTTTATACAGGAATAGCCCCTTTATTTAGCCCTCTGTGTCCTGCGATAGTCTTCTTCTACAGCCTCACGGCTGCCTCTCTTAAAGTGGTAAGGGATCCTCATAGAATTGGTAAGAAGGTTTAGGAGACTACTATGTTGCTACATTGAGATTTTTAACAATCGAATTACTCTATACCAATGACTACAAACTTTAATGATGTTAGCTACATCTTGAAAGCGATTGAAAGCTATAATTTGCTGTCATAAATCACGTGAGCGTATTAACGAGCAACACATCATAATCTCACGGCGTAAAATACGCTAAACCCATGATATAAGCCCCAAAATAACGTGAGCCGTTGTGCAACACACCATTCAGGGTTCTAGAACTAGGTTGCCAATGCTCTCGGCATCTTAGCAACAGCTGGCCTAGCTACCCCCACCTCGAAGAAGGACTAGAAAAAACGGTAATGCATGAATATTCACGTGGGTGCATCATGCGATATTTTGCGTTGTGGCGTCGCAAGATTAGCTATGCAGCGACCCGCGAATACCGGTAGCAGTATAAGTAAGGGATGAGGCACCCCGCTTGCCGATGGATATCATCGAAGACGAACCGTGCGACGTCAAAACTTTTTTTCATTGGAAAACATAGTAAATAACTATCACCCTAGTTTCAATTCGTCAAGTTATATTAGATGCTCACCGAAATGTCTTCACTCAAAGAACCCAATCCAACAGTCCCAGAGCAGCAATCTGCGGTACTTCCTGACTATATGACGGATCCTAACGCTGTGCTGAAGGATACCGATGCAAAATGGAGGTATAAACAGCCACCGGATTATACGAAAACGCGTAAATACTACTCAGAAAGTGAGTCCAAATATATTTCTCGCGCAGTACCACGCCCCCCCCCTCTCAGTCCCCCAGACGTAACACACGGCAGTCCATCGCCGCCATAGAATGAAGCCGGGATACTGACCCTAGCCGTCCGCAGCCAAAAGCCGGCACCACGCCGCTGGAAGTCTTCCCCAGCTCGTCGAAAACCTCGTCAAAAACTGGGAGATCGAGGCTTCCTTCAAGACGCAGCTGTCCGACTGGCGGACGGTAGACTTCGCGCAGTACAGCTTCGCGGTCAACGAGCGGGAGCCCGTGTCCGCCGAGCACATGCTGCGCGTCGGCACGTACAACGCGATCCTCGCGCCGGGAGGCACCTACTACGACGCGGCCGCCATGGACTTCGGATCGAGCCATAAGACGTTCAAGCGCATGATGCCTACCTTTGCCTGGGAGGTCCTCGAGGTGTACACCGAGCCTCCGGTTGTTGCGTTCAAGTGGCGGCATTGGGGCGAATTCAAGGGGGACTATAGCGCTGTTAATGTGTGAGTTGTCTTGTCTTCCCTTTTTTTTTCTTGTTTCCTTTCCTTTTCCGTATTTGCGTTGTTAGAACTTTAGGCACGGAGGAGCATAGATTATTCCTACACAGCTACTGACGGGACTTGTATGTTATAGTGCGGGCGAAAGCGTCAAGGTCCCGGCGAATGGCCAACTCATCGATATTACGGGCGTCACAGTGGCACACCTGAATGAGAAGATGCAAGTCACCAAGTTGAAGACATGGTTTGACCCCGACGAGATGTTTCGACAGATGGACCCTAGTAACCTGGCGGTGAGGGTGCCGATGGCTAGTTGCCCAATAGCCGGAGGTAGTGATGCTTCGTGAGGCTTCAGCAGACCCTCGCGTGATTCTTGATACGTTTGGTATTTATTTCAATCGAAGGTCGACGGTTCATGGACGAGAAGTTAATGTCAAAGGACGGGTTTGTTAACATGGGTCCCTAGTGTTGTTGTCAGGGGGACGTAGCAAAGCTTTGATAATTCATCCTCTCGCTGTATAATAACCTGGGTAGTCGCTGTTCCAGCTATGAAAACATAAAAAGCTTGAGTACAAAAAGTAAATCTATATAAATATGCTTTCGCCTTCGTAGAAGGCAATTGTCTCAGACAAAGAAAATCTGATGATTTAGATAGAATCCGAAGATTTGGTTAGTGTTTACGATACAATCCACGGGTTTACTTCTGTACGCGGGAGAGTATGTATATCCTGAAGACATAAGTCTATGACCCCAAGAGGTTTACTATCGGGCACAAGAGAATATAGCTAAGGCTTTGAATATTTACTTCTTTGCCGTGAGAGGTTAAACTCTGGAGAGTGTAGGTACCAAGTAAGCCCCCCACCTCTGTATGTATCATGTAGGTACTTTACTCCCCACGTTTTGGACCTGCGGGTCCCGAGCTACTTAAAATAGAAACAGAGATGACAGCCAATAAAAGCTACTCGATAAAAGCTATAACGTCATTGATAACTAAGATCCCTGTAACCACAGACCACTCACGAGGCTGATGCGATTCTTTTTTTTTTTTTTTTAAAGCAGTTTACTCAAGGCTGAACTATCTACATCTCAATCGCCAGTAACTGCAATCGGGATGAACGTCCCTTCAGAAGCGTGACGCCATTGAAGCTGTGATTTTGGTGGGCACAATGACGACTTATAGAATCATCACAAACCCCAATTCAAACCCTCCCTGATCCTCGGATCTCCCACGCGCGGTCTCACGCGCAGATAATTCAGCAATGTCCTTCTTCGTGCCGCGCCGCGTCTTCGAAGCCTCGTCCTCGATCACGCGGTCCTATTTCCTGGGCCACCACCAGGCGGCGCTCCGGGACATGTCCAAGAAGCTCTCCCACATCGACGCCGTGGTCGAGTGCCGCGACAGCCGCGTGCCCCTGACCTCCGCCAACCCGGTCCTCGAGGCCGCCCTCAGCGGTCGTCCGCGCATCATCGTCTTCACCAAGAGCGACCTGTGCGACCTCAGCCGCGCCACGCGCCAGGACCTGCAGACGTGGCAGCGGACGCGGATCGACGGCAGGGACAGGGGCACGGACGGCAAGGAGCACGCGGGCAGCACTAGGGTCCTGCTCACGGCGAAGCAGAACAACAGCACCGTGTACAACGTCCTCAAGGCCCTCAAGGAGTACGCCGCCAGGAAGGACGACCTCCTGGAACTCTCCGCGCTCGTCGTCGGCATGCCCAACTCGGGCAAGTCGACGCTGCTGAACCTGCTGCGCCGCGTCGGCATGGGCATGGACAGGCCCTCGGTGGCCCGCGTGGGCGCGCAGCCGGGCATCACGCGCAAGGTCGGCATGCCCGTGCGCGTCGTCTCCGAGTCGCCCGCCCGGCATCCCTCCAATCCCCTCAATTGGGACCACGACAACCTCTTACCTGAAGACGAGAGGGGTGTTTGCCTCATCGACACCCCTGGTGTCTTCGTGCCCTACGTGTCCAACGTCGAGTCCATGCTGAAGCTGTCGCTCGTTGGCTGCGTCAAGGACGGCCTGGTGCCCGCGGAGACGATCGCTGACTACCTGCTTTTCCACCTCAACCTGAACAACCCGGCGTTATACGCCGAGTACTGCCCCACGCCGACAAACGATGTCGGCGAGTTCCTCGAGGCCGTCGCCCGCCGCACCGGTAAGCTGCACAAGGGTGGTGTCCCCGCGGTGGAGCAGGCCGCCGATTGGATTATTCAGCAGTGGCGCAATGGACAGCTTGGCCGCTTCGTCTTGGACGACATCAGTAAAAACGCCCTGGCTGAATTCGACAGGAAGGTACAGGAAGAGCGCGACAATGCGCCGTTGAGTATGAACCAGGCCCGCAAGCTCGGCAAGGTGGCGCGCAAGGCCAAGAACGAGGCTAAGCGGGCGGCAGCTAGGCAAGCGGCGGCTCTCTAGATGCGGGGACCCGGTCGCTCACGCAAGTCCGGTCGTCATGCCCGGATACCATACGCCGAGGGCGGTCGATGTAGGGGCATATACGAGCTGCGCCAGGTAGATATAGTAAAGCATTATGATACAATCCGAGGCAAAAACATGCTTCTAAAATTTTGTTCGAATGCCGAGCTATCTGGGGTATATTGGTGTAGAAGTGTCCTGCTTCCTCCACTCTTATAAATATATCTATATATACACGAATATGAACGATATAATGTATGGGATGTGGTGTGTCGTCATCCTACACATCTGTGTCTGCCGTCGCTCTTTCTCTTCACGCAGCGTATCCCATAATTAGGCCATGCCAAGCCAAAGCGTTGGCTAATCACAGTTCGTAGCGTCCGGATAGAGGCACGATGTAGGCTGCCTTTTGAAATACCTAAAATAAAATTTCTCCGTATGCCTAAGCGGCTAGTCCAAGAGATAACGCCTAGCAATAAGAATTCCCGTCCTCCACACCCAACGCCGAATCGATGCTGCAGCTGAGCTGGCATGGTACCAGAAGCTGATTCCGTGTACTCCGCTAAAATAACATAAAACCATGTGAAAATTCAGGCTAATGTATGAACTCTTGCTGCCACTTCATTAGATCTCGCGTCAAGGCATCCATCATCTCCACGCAATTCATGTCTTTGAACGCAGCGGCGGGGTCCATTGGTCCACTGCTCCCTGCTCCATTAGAGGTTAGAATCTCTGTTCCGGGTTTCGGAGTAGAGCTGTCACCGTTGACCTTGATCGTAGGAACGGAGTCATCCTCCGTGCCGGCTCTACTTGAGCTGGACACAGAATCTGATAACGGATCATTCACGAGTTCGACCTGTTTGCGAGTTATGAATTCTAAGATACCGTGCACCCGCCTTTTCATGTCGCTCATGGTTATTTTGGAGCTCATGCCTCCTCTTGCTTTACTATGCTTGGTAGTTGCCTCATGGGATGTGCTTTTAGTGTTTCCTCCGCCCTCATCTGCATTCCTTGACACATCACGTGAAATGGATCTGGCGGGTGAGTCTTCGTGGTCATTGTCGCGATCTTTTGTGTACTGATTTCGTCCCTTCTTCTTAGACTGTGTAGCCTTCTTCTTGTTTGTGGTTGCTGGTACCTGAGGGATAGGGGGAGTGTCTGGAGGTGGTTGAGAAGGGGGAGCAGGGAGATCTGGAGGCTGGGCGGATTCTGTAGCTCGATTGGCTACTGTACGTGCCGCGAGGGGCAACTCCTCTGAGGGATCCGAATCTGTTATGATTAGCCTTGCTCGCCATTGAGTCGTTGTGTCGGGGAGTAACCTACCATCGGCTCGTCGGCGTTCGGCACGGCCTTTGCGTTTGCTAGCGGCTTCGGCCCGTTTCCGTTCTTGCTCCTCGCGACGTTCTTCTCGTTCCGCTCGTTCACGTTGGTTCCGTACGGCGTTTCGAGACTTCTTTGAGTGGCCATTTCGAAGGGCCAGCTCATCGTCTGACTCGTCAAGTGTGCCTGCGTTAGGCTTTTCGGGAGCCGGAGATGGTGACTTGGAGGTTGTTCGTTGTCGTTTCACGTTTTCTACCTTCCTATAAAATCATCAGTAAGAATTGGAAGTCTTATGTAGCGCGGTTGACATACTCTTCGCTCTCTTCCCTGACTCTTTTTGGGCGCCTGTTCGTTAGGTCTGCTTCTTCTGTTATGGTGTCCTCTTTGCTGGCTTCGATAGCACGACGTAGTTGCTCTTCTTCATCATAAGCGGCATCTCGGCTATTCATAGTGGACCGTCGTTTGGAGGCATGCTGCGCAGCGGCTGCGGCACGGGATGCTTTACTGTTACTAGCCTTAGGCGATCGACTATCCTCCTTTGCGGCCGACGTGGCACGCGATGCAGTTTGGGATGGCCGATGTATTGGTAAAAAGATAGAATATTTTTGTCTAAGGGTGGAGTTGGTTAGCGAGTGGCGGCTTGAGGACTGGATGCTTGGGGAGGGAGGCGGAAATGGTTACGGCGGAGGATGCGACCGATGAGTGAGTGTAAAAGAGGAGAGTGCGACGCCCCAGTCCCGTTCCTGTGGATGGCATTGCAGACAGGCAGAATGGGTAGGATAGCAAGGAGCTAGCAAATGAGGCGGAAAACTGCGAGATAGAACTTACCCATTACTAGCTGTGTATATTTTGTGTAGGTCCTTACGGCATTGCTCGCAGTAGTATTCAACATCCTCGGGATTGGACTCCTCGGTCGTGAAACCGACACAAGCGCCGTGCTGCCATGTATTGCAAACCTCGCATTGAACAAAAAAACCGGCCAGCTCATCTGTAATCTCAATTGCAAATATGCGTTCATGGTCAATTGCGTCTTTCACGCCGTGCTTGGAGTCCTCGTCAAAAGGAGGTGGCCCTGGGTACTCGTCGTGGCCGCAAATGCAGCGGACGGACTCATCATCCTCCTGGATCTCGTCGGGTGCGGGAGGCATGCCGAGGATGTCTGGTTTCGGGTGTTTTTCGCGGTCGTCGTCTTTGCCGCGGGTGCTGCGACGGCGAAGGACGGTGTCTTCAGTCGTCGTGGAGTCCTCGGGCGGCTCAGACGAGAGCGATCCGCTTCCGGTAGACTTTTGGGGGGAACCGGTCTTCGTAAAGCCCCTGGTGGCTCGTTCGATACGTCCAGAAGTACTGGATGTAGTGGAAGAAACTTGCGATTGGGATTGGGTGATCCGCGCGCGAGAGGAGCGTCTGGTGGGAGAGGTGCCGGCCATCGCTCGGAGGCCAAGCGAGACGGGCGACGAGGAGGAGGGGTTCGAAGACGCGACGCAGGCCAATGAGGGTGGTTCGAATGAGACGAGGTGTCGAGTCAGAGCAGTACTTTGGGCTGGTTTAGGAAAAGACTAGGGGCGGGAGTGAGGGATTCGCCGTGGCGGAAGCGTGTTGCTCGAGTCAAGATGGGTTGGATGGGAGGGAGGGTCGGCACCGCAGGCTGGGAGAGAAGACAGAGAGAGAGAGAAGAGAGAGAGCTCTCCGTGGCCAATGCAATGCGACTTGGGAAGAAGCCTGTCCTTACAAGGAACCATGCGGAGGGATATTCGACAATCGCCTGGCACTAAGCAAGTCTATCATGGCGAGGTGTCTAAGTCGAATGCCGTGGTTGCTCGAGAGGCAGAGGGGGGAAGGGGAGAAGAGGAAAAAGTACTTTGCCTGGACGGCGAGTGCGTGCGTGTGTGAGTAAGAAGAGGGTCACTTTTTGCTTGGAGAGCTCAGCATGGAACTCTGTCGTAGTCCTGGCCGCACCGCAGCACCAACAGCACCATAGCACCAGCAAATAAGTAAGTAGGTACCTACCTAATGTACCGGCGCTTTCTCAGTTAGGTAGGTATCTGGATCTATTAGTAGGTCACTACAGCACTACATAGCACTAGCTGGGTACCTAGCTAGGTACCTGGTAGTTGCGACCTAGTAGCGCCATCTGCGCCTCCAAACGCAATTGCCACCTGCGCTCACCTGTCATGAGTTGGCATTGCCCTACCTAGGTACATCTTGGCTCCGGATCCGGGGCGCCCTATCAGATGGCGCGGGGCACACAGTCTATCTCTTGGTCGAATGGCTCACATTGTACGGGGAGTTTGTACTGTGCAGCTTTGGATGGAGAGCTGTAGGTACCTGGAGTTCTGTGCGAATACCTAGTGCATACGTATATGTATCCAAGGGTTAGATACACATAATGTATTAGGTAGCGGCGCCTAGGCTGTATATGTAAAACGCACTGTTCGGAATTGATGGTATGGAAAGATGAGTAGATTACACTCTACTCGGTGCAATGTACATGTCGTGCTGCCATCTAGGTAGGTAGTGAGTTGTGAGCCGAAGTTTTTCGACCTGCCCTTGCTCTTCATTCTGCCGTGCCTGTGTGTATGTGTATATGTTAAATGCGATGGCAGAGTTTAGTTTGGTGAAGCACCTGCGTACATGGACACCGGGACATGTACCTACTACCATCGGATTGTGGGGAGGGAATCACGTTCGAATTGGTTCCATGTTCTACCAATGAGCGAGCGCGGGATGTTGTAATGTTGTGGCTTGATAATCAACAATCAACGAGCTTGCCCACCTGCTGACATAGGCATCTTATCAGCTGGAGTACCTAAAGTTATGCTGTACCTACAGGCTACAGCTAGCTGTGCCCTACCTAGGTACGACGACACGACCGGATGGTGGGTGGTACCTGATAGCTGGCCCTTTAGCCCCACTGCTCGTACCCCCCCAAGTCTTCTGCCCCCTTATGCCCACACTCATCCCTCACTCATAACCTATACGCACAGAGCACATAGGCTTTTATGCCACTCGATCATTTACAGTATCGCCAGCACAGTCACAGTCAATTGCATTGCATATACCCTGCCCTGATAGATACCGTGGGACATCGGTTTGGCTCTCAACCCCGACCAAGCATTTACTCTTCTACCAAACTACCTATTTACCTGCCTACCTACCTTCGTACTTCAACCCTTTTCCCTTCGACCAACAACAGTAACGTCTACTACTCCCCGCTTCGACTCCAGCTCCAGATATTCACAGCCAGCCGTATCTTGCCAGCCAGGACTGTAGTCTGTCTGCCTATCTGCCTGCCTACGCCTACCTACCTATTGTGGCGTTGCCTCGACTTGTATATCCTGCCTGCGTGAGCATCTCGCTTGAACGAACCTCGGACCTGTCCAACCTCCCGTTCGAGCACGGGTCATCGTCCTGTTGCTCCTCATCGCCACCCAGCTAGCTCATCATCACCTCTTGTATGTCTGGACACACATGCCGTTTTCCCAGCTGAATCATTCTTCCACGTGTCGAGTAGAAACACACCAATACCACTCTCTCACTCTCTCTTCGGATGCCACATACTACCCCCCCACACACCACACACCGGCCACGTCCCGCTTGCTTGCTTGCTTGCTCGCTTGGTCTGCTTGCTTGGACCAGAATGTTAATTTGCAACCATCTGTAGGAAAGTAGAAACAAACCAAACCACTCCCCCAGTCGAACTCGAAGGCAAGCTTTCGACCGTCTCGCTCTGTACAAATCATTCGTATTTGCACTAGCTTGCCCGGGTACATTCATTGAGATACTCTGATCGACGTTGACGTTGTGGGAGCATCTCGGGCCGCAGTTGGGTTTTCCGTTGGAACAAAGTCTGTGTATGTATGTGCCTGTGCCCGTGCCTGTGCCTGTGCCTGTACCTGTATTGGTGAACGATATGTGATGGGTAGGTGGTCCTCTTGACTTCCTGTTGTCCCGGAGCAGGTCGGCCTGTAAAACATGGTGCCTTCCGGACGACGGATACCCTTTCCTGCACTTGATACTCTCGACTGTCTGGCTGGGTCTCTTCCGTCCGAGTGGCAGCCAACATTGGCGGTACCTATGGAACCACTGCCAACATTGCGTAGCTACTGTCTAAACCCAGTGCTACTATACTACTACTACTACCACCATTACCGCTACCCGTCCACCGTTCATTATGTCTGTTTATGTAATGATGCATGCAGTCAAATCCCTATGGCTAATTCTATCGCGATACGACATTCTAGGCACCCATGAGAATATGTCCGAATCTTCATCATCACTATTCCCTGATCGGCCGATCCGACCGCTACCCAAACGTCGGCTTCGAGAGCGACTCTCCCCCGATGTCGCTGACAGTATCAAATACCCCCCAGCACCGCAACCCAGCACACCTCTATTCGTCTACCCATACAGCCCGCGAGAAGAATCCTCTACGACGGGCACGGACGTGGTGGGTGTAATTGGCCGGGGCAGTGCGTTGAAGCCCGAGAATGATGCCGGCTTTCGCAGGAACGGCCTCGTCACAGGCGGGGATGACGATTCGTTGATATCTCAGGCCCGAAGAGCCTTGGGCTCTCGGGGTTTCCACGAGCCCATAGAACACGGATTCCGGGTGCCCCCGAGATCGGGGCAGCCGAGACAACCGAAACCACAACCACCACCTTCGACGGCTTCGTCAGCAGATGGTTACGACTCCTTTGAAAACACAAATAACAAGAAGAAGAGAAAAATACCTATTGCTGGAGAGACGACCCTAAATGGTACGCATGTACTCAATGAACCAGCCACTTTTGGAATGCCATCACCACCAGCGACTGGGGACGATGATAGTGGGGATCACGTCCCAACCAGCACTCCATACTATCAATCTGGAGGACCCCTGAGTAATGGGCAAGGAATTTCCGGCCCGGGAAGGGGCAGATATGGAAGGGTCCGAAATGGCAGGAGCCCATTACGGGCTTTGCCTGACTTGAATACTAATTGGACTGCTCGGAATATGAAGCTACGGCCTGCAAGCCAATATCCATCGCCTCCAACTGGTAAGACTAATTTTTGTATTTTCTTCCAAGTTCCCAATTACCCCCTTCACTCATTTGGTCTTTTTGGACTTCAGTGCTACACAGCGGATACATAATGATTAGTTTCGTTGCATGAGCAACACGCTTACTCTGTATCAACTAGAAAACTCTGGTATCATCTCTACTGCTATCGCCAGTGCCGAGAAGCTCCCCGTACCAATGGGCCAGGAGAACATAAGCCTTCTACAACAACAAACGCCTTTAAAACCTAGTCCTAGATCATCCACGCAGTTCACCTTCACGTTTGGCTCCCAAAACCCTGTTTCTTGGCCTGGGTCGGACCCCACTTCCCAAGGCATGCCTCCTTATCGTAGCCACCTGCCTACGAATGGGAACGAGTACATGGGCGTTACTGGAAGGGGTACCCAAACGCAGTCTGGTTTACCGCAAAATGTAGCAGGTCCTAGTAACACACAGACTAATATACATCCATCGGGAGACAGCTCTGGCAAACGATTATCAAATACAGCAGCCACTCCAAAGAAACCAAAGCGCCGAGGCAATTCGCTTCTCCAAGCGGCAAGGCAGCGCCGTAGAGAAACCGAATACCAGAATATACATCATCCACCAGCACCAGAAGATTACTATCTCTGTGAATTTTGTGAATATGAGCTTATATTCGGCCACGCGCCCGAAGCTCTAATTCGCCAGTATGAAATCAAGGACCGCCGGCGACGCCGGGAAGAGGCAGAGAGACGTCGTCTTCTAGAGAAAGCAAAAATGAAATCACGAAAGGGCAAGAAAGCTAATAACAATAACAAGATGGCTGCTAGAAACACTATGGCGGACCGCACATCGGCGGCGGCCAACGACGTGCAGCACCAGCCCGCCATACCACATCGGCATGATCAAGATGGCGAAGAGATCCGTAGTGAGGCATTCGATTCGGAAGACAATTACGAAGATCATCTTTCTCATGAAGGAGAAATCCCCGCGTTGATACCCGATGAACCATATGCACGTCCCATCTCACAAGCCCAGGCTGGGGGTCGGGGGGCGGGAGGTGGGCCGCCAGCGAGAGGTGTATAGGAGCATATCATATCGCCAGGGCAATGGCTATATCGCCCCCACCATCACTTGTGCCCCGATTGCTTAGCCACCCGGCAACACCAACATCAGTAATATGTTGTCTTCCTTGAAATTGTGCACCTATCTCCGCCATAGCTCACAGTCTTTAACTCCAATCAAGTTGCGAAACAAAGGCCACTGATTCAAGCGGCGGCGACCGGGATACGCTCTTGGTTCACCAGCGCAAGTTTTTACTGGGGGCATACAGATGCAGTACATGGCTGGCCGAGTGCAAATGATATGGTAATGAGGATGTTACCCCTTGCTTTATTAACAAGAGCAAGGTAGAGGAATTTTAGACTATAGAGATGCTAGCATACCTAAATTATCACTCAGCGGTTTCCACATGATGGGCTTGGTCGAATCATCCTATGGCGGTCCGTAGCGTACATAGGTAGAAGCACAACCCTCCTCCTCCCATCTATCTCAAGTGCCTACATCAAAATTAAAATGATATATAAATTTCTTGCAGTATTTCTTAGCGTACGGAGAAGCCAAGGTATGCAGCTGACTTAACTAGTACTATGTGGAGTGTTCATCTAAATTAGCTTTAGGAAGTGGCACGTCCGTGGAAATCAGCCGCGTGACGTCATTGTTTGAGTAGTCCGTTTCGTCGAGTGACACGGCCACAACACAGCATCGCTAAAGTGTTAGTGTCATTAACGGAGTGCTTTTGGTAGAGTCAATTATAACCCTTTATAATAATACACTCTCTTGGCCTTTGGGGCATAACATCTTTTTGCTCAGTCGTTAATTCGTACGAATCCACCTTCTTTCGTTAAGTAATCCTTTTAAAAAGTACTGCGATAGCGTATAGCAGGTTCTAATCATTGGTGGATAATTGTTACGGATTGCGAAGTTCAATCCGTTTTATATTACCTACCATATACTCTGAAAAGCACAATTACTATCTCCTGAAGAACCCCCGACTGGACACACGCTTTGTTCCATTCGTATGAAACATACATATATATCTAGATATATATATTCGTGATGATAGCACATAGCCTAGACGTTTTGTACATACTGCAGAGCAGATCGCTAGTACCCATAGCAAGCAGATCCCGGGGCAAGTAGCTACTTAAGGTACCTAAAAGATTGGTTTTACTATCCCGAATCGGAATAGCAAAGGTGCATTGTGCTAAGGAAAGAAGCATTCTCTTTCTCGACGGGCTATTCATTCGCATTTCAAAGCTGAGCAAGGCGCTGGCACTATTATATCAACCTTTCTCCCAGTAGATCGATACGTTACTAAACAACCTAGAGATCGAGTCGCAGAGGAAGGGTAGTTTGGTGGACGGTTACCCGCGCCGGCGCTGATCTTTTGTAATAAGTAAACTGCCTCTGCGTCTAAGAACAATGTGTTAGGTATAGCCAGCTAGAAATTGACGTGCACTGCTCGTGAAGAGTGATAACCTCCTTAACGATCACCATTGTTAGGCTTATGCGACGGGAGAAGAGCAGAGGATATCAGTTTGTTTAAGCCGTCCTGGCGCGGGTCCTACCCTGGCTCGCCTGGGTCCAGCCAAAGTAACCAGTCGAGGCATCTGCATGCGATGGAGAAGATGACGCGAGACCACGCCTAGAGAGGACTGTCGTGGTCACGGAGCACCAAGTACTCATTAACACCCAGAAAGGCCTGCTAGACGGACCAGGCCTTGGGGATCGTGGATATGTGAGACGGTGAGCCTTGAAGGGGCGCCATAACTAGCCTATACTGTTGGTGAAGGCAAAATAGAGGGCTGGAATATGGAGGAGGCTGAATCGCCTGGCCATTTTCCTGTTATCTCCCCTCCACTCTTGCCGCATTACCTGAGAAGATGACGGTCACTGCCACGAGCACATTTACCTTCATACGCGCCTTTGGATTTGCATGGGGCGTTGCCATGTCCTCTATTATCTTTAACGGCCATATCTAGGAGAACTTATACCATGTCGAGGACACCGATTTATATCGTTTCCTGGAAGACGGCCGGGCGTACGCGTTCGCTCCCGGCACTAGTAACGTCAATTCTCGATCGAGACACTGACTGAACCAGCCAAGGGTTAGGTGATAGAGCTATATAAGAAAGCGCTGAGTGTTGTATGGCTTGTTTTCGTCGCCGTTACAAGCTTGGGCTTTTTCATTGTACTTGTCCTCAAACATATTCAACTGCGAAAGGAGCAGAAGACCGATTTTCGTCTAGATGAATATGCTCGGCCGCGTACTAGGGCGAAATCGGGAGTTTAAGAAACCTATAATTCGATGCTACAATTTCTCATTTATACCCAGCGTACTATTGGTGATAATATGAATTGTCAAATACTAATCGTGTTGATATAATCGTAGCGTGAGTACTGGCCTAAGCTCTGGCCTCAACAATAGCAGCAAATGCGCTAACCCTAATTCGTCTTGTGCTTGGCAATTGGTAAAAGCTAAAATCCAATCGATTCTGACCGATCTGAGCAATACCTACGTAATAGGCGTGAAGTGGCCCCACATAGAAATTGACTGCTAGCTCAAAGCAGACAAGTTCCAATCTCTTATTCGGCTTAGATGAGCTTAGATTGGTGTCTCTAAGGGTCTTCCTGCAGCCTTGAGCGTCATCAAGGAGTTGTAATGTGATGTGCGGTCGGCACTCGAGCGTAGCAAAGCTGCCCAAAATAAGTAAGCCAAGTGTGTGTCCGGCCCCAGTTTCGAATTTCGCGTGCTTCATCCCCAAATATTTCACTTCGCATAGATATATCATTCTATGTAACCTACGTTATACGTTATACATTATAATAATTCATTGCATCGTTTTGCGCGAGTGCATACATAACACATCCTTCCCTCGACCTCTTCTCTTCGGCGCTCCGGCTTTGTCCCATGCACGCGCGGTGCCTCTTTCTCGAATTGCACATCCTTAATAGCTTTATCCATGCATATTGCAACCTATCTTAATCGCATCTCTCTTTAGGCTGTAAGCCTGCGCGCGCGTGCCCACATCACATCTCTACCATGTTCGGCGGTTCGAGGAGGCGTCGGCCTCCAGCCACTGTAAGTACAGGACTTCTCAATGATGGCTTAGATGGATCGTATGTTGCTGGGTGACGAGTGATGTCCTGCTCTCTAGCCTGGATTAAAAGCATGACATGACATGTCTTGGTCGCAACTGGGAGGCCCCTTTGTCTCAACATTAAGTTTAAGTGGTGTTGCGCAAGCGGCCAGTTAGTTAGCTGGCTGACGGTTGACTGGACGGGGATTGGATCTCTTCATATTGTTCTACCTTTTGTTCTTCATCTCAACATTCTCGCCATTATCTAGACCTTAACCTTATCACGATGGCAATGCCTATGCCTATTTCATTGGATCCTTTTCCACGTATACCTATCCAGAGCTAACGCCCACGACTCATCTTATAGCCCTTGAATCCGGCCACCGCAAACCCCAATGCGACGACGGCCGCGGCATCCGCCTTCATGTCTGCCGCAAATCAAAACCCGAATAGGGCGCTATCCTCAGCTGCCGCCGCCGCCGCCCTCCGAGCTCGTCCCCATACCCCTACCAATGTCGCCGAGGTCCAGACAAAACGGACACTTCGCCGGAGCGCGTCCGTGTCCTCATCGGGTAGCGCTCCGGGCGGCGCAAGATTACCCAACGGGCAGGCCCAGCTCGAGAGACGAGGCAGTACAGCAAGCATGACCGAACGCACATTCCGAACTCCCTCTCCTCATCGGGCGTCGACGCCGGCTGCTCGTGAGCAACAACCACCCGTCCCTCAGATCCCCGACAGCCATAAGAATCCTGCGACAAGCTCAAGGTCAACGGGAGGAGTTGGTGTTGGTATGCAGAACTTCCGTACGGCCTCTCAGAAGATGAAAAGCGAGAATTCTTCCTGGCATCTCCAACCCGTGGGCGATACGAGCAATGTGCGAACGTCAGACTCTGCTATGAGAGCAACCAAGTCCCCACCACCCAGTCTCCCCAACATCGTGACCTCGCCACAACCCAGCAGGCCCGATAGTAGGAGCTCAGTGAACTTTTCTTATCCCACGACTTTCCGCCCACAGTCACCCCCGGCCTCTCCTACTTCATCCTCCATGTCCCACGCGAGGGTAGCACCATCTCACCCGCCGAACCCCAGCAGAGGCCCATCATCTAACACAGACACGCAAAGTCAAAGTAGCCAGCAACTTGTATACGATCCAAATTCGAGGAGAATGGTTCCGAGAGCCCGGATAGAGGAATCTGTTGAATATCATATTAAGCAGGCCGCACATAAGCCTTCAAAAAAAAGACGGGACGGTGCTCCGCGGAGAGAGGGGAGTCAGCTTGCCAAAGGCACAATCGCTAGAGCAAGGGGGACTGTAATGGAAGAGAAACAGATTCTCGATGAACCGCTAAATCGAGAAGAGTTAATCCCTGAAGCACCAACATCAATAGAAGAAATTCCTTCAGAGGACGAGCCCGAGGTGACGGCCGTTACACCAACCGAGATTCCCGAACCAAATATATCCAATCAATTACCAGAACCCGAGCAGTCGGAATCACGAGGTCCACCACCCTCAACGCATAAAACTTGGAATGAACGAGGTAGTGGTTCTCAGCCTACCCACCCGGTACATAATCTTTCCGCAGCCACCCAAGACGAGCCCGTATTAAACGAAAGAAATGGAAGGATAGGCGATACCTCTCAGTCACCCCAATCCGTACTTGACGTACTAGACGCCGTACCAACACGGCAGTCATTATACAAGAGCCCTGAGCCCTCACAGAATAGCCACAAGCTAAACAGCAGTGAGATCCCTCAAGATTCCCAGCCCCTGTCTTCACTCGAGGGCTCTAGATCGATAGACTCTAGCAGCAGACAAAAGGCAGTGGTTGCAGAGAATAAACCTGTGGTCGTACTTGCTGGTGAGAGCGCTAGTTTGAGACGTTCAAGCTCCAATAGCCCTGCGCGACAAGCTCGATTTGCACCGGGCCCTGCAGAAAACCTTGCTATACGACATGTTCCTCTCCCTCGCTCCGCCTCTCCGATTAAGTCCGCCATGAAACGTGCCAGTTCAATAGCACGGGAAACTTCGCCATCAGATAATGTTTCCGATCCCTCTGTATCAGGTGCAGCATCCCCTGACCAGAAAGAGGACTCAGCTACATCTCGCCGGAAATCAGTCCGTGTTAGCTTTGACGATCGTGGCACTGTTATTGTTGGAGATACGACTCCCGCGATAGAAGCAGAACCACCCGCCACCCAAAGCCCACAAGGGTCTAAACGAAATTGGTTTGGCAATATCGGGCGTAGCAAGAGGAAAGAAATTGCTTTAGATGACGATGAGATTATGCAACCGCGACCAGCACTACCAAGCTTCGGTAGTATCCGGGACAAAAAGGCACGTGAGGCTGGAGAACGACCACTTGTTCGACCGCTAGAACCCGCGTATTCACCTACCGTAACATCTTCACCAGACCTACGGCCCCAGAGTTCTAGCACTCTTAACGATTCAGAGACCACAGAAGAGCCCTCTTTAGGCCAGTCAAGTGATCACGCGATCGGCGCACTACTGGCCCAGGATCAGATTTCTCGCAATGCAGCAAATATTTCGCGTTTTAGGGAACCACTGCCTCCAGTCGTCACGTCCGTCGAGGGTTACGGGTATAGCTCGGATAGTTCTGCTAGCTCTGACGATGGGGATCGTCCTGATAGTACAGTGGAGGCCGATATTTCAACTATGACTTCGAGTATGTTGAGTACGCAATTAACACAACCAGACATGAATGACAGCCTCCAAGATGAACCAACGACCATTAAGACACCCCAGCCGGTAGTCAGCCAAGAAGATATTCCCAAAATTTCGGTGATTCAGCCAAGTCCAATGTCTTTAGAACATGGAACCCTCTCCAATGCCGACTCCTCATACTTTGATGTTCCAGGTGGTTTTCCAGATGGCGGATCTGACTCTAGTCGCAATAGCCAGCCCGAAACTACGAAGGATAATGCCGCCACGAAAAACTTACCATCGAGTGTCGCCATCTTCGAACCTACTACGGCAAGCGTAGAGCCAGGCCAGGCAGAGGCTTTACCTCAGACCACACTCGACACAATCACACCTCTCACTGACTTAGATGATACTAGTGTGGACGAGTCAGATGACAGTATCTATAGCGATGCATATGAAGATATACCCGACATCGACTCCAGCGGATTCATATCTTTAGATGCCATCGTCGAAAGTCCGGCTCACGAAGAATCGAACTTACCTTCAATCCAGACTGTGGAAAGTTTACGAGGTGTCGCCGTTCCTCATGAACCTAAGCATGATAGCACCCCCAAGGACTCTACAGCCAGTCAAGCCCTGCCAACGCCATCTCGTGACATGAATGAGTGGGAACAGGCAAAAGCGTTTTGGCGCAGTCTAACAGCCGAGAAACGGCGACAGCTTGAGCTCGAAGCCGCAGAAGAGGCTGGCGCCGAGGGCGATCGAGAAGAGATATCACAGCCAATCCGCCGAAATAGCTCCAAAAAGAAATCGCCAGAGTTGGCACGGCCTCTTACACAGACGCACCAAAACCAAGATAAAGCCGCACAACCAGAATCACACATGCGAATGTCACTTAGAACCAAACAGAGTACTGAGCCTAGAAGCGCGCAACCCCAGACGAACATACGTAAAACGTTAAGACAAAATGGGGGAGCTCAGAGTGCCACAAAGCCCTCTAGTCGGCAAGCGGTCACTTCTCTGACGGCCTCTACACCTCCCGTGTCTAGTCGCAACCAGGTTGTGAAACCCCGACCAGCCTCAGCTATTCCATCAGCGCCTCAGGGGCAGTCCCAAGCCAAGCCGACATTACAACGGCGGGGCTCTGATGCTAGTGACAGCAGCTTCAAGCGTAGTCGTCGGCCACCAAGTGGGTCATTCGCTTTTCGCAAGACGATGCGCCAGGCCTCTCCCGTTCAACCACATCACGAGCCTATGAGAGGTTCGGGACGGTTTAGTCTGCGGTCTTTATCTCCTGCGGGCTCGACAGTTCGTGGTGAACCACATGCCGCTTTTGCCGCTTCATCAAGCGGTATGAGGCGTACATTACGATCCAACAGCGAATCTAGCCAAGAAGGGAAGCGTTCTTCTATTCATTTCCCTCTATTCACGCGATCCGCTAAATCGTCTCCCAAGAGCTCCAAGTGGGCCAGTCGATTTGAGGACTCAAGCGATGAAGATGCAGGGCTGCCTGCTGACTTTCAAAGTCGCATTAATGATTCAAGTGACGAGGATGAAAGCCGTCCTGGTTCCTCAAGGGCGTCTAAGTCTCTTGGAAAGGCGGCGCTACATAGCTCTACTACCGCACAAAGAGTCTCTAGGCCAGCACCGGTTCCCGAACTCGAGGAGGACTCGCCCGACTTACCAGATAGCGACGATGACTTCATGCCCAGTCCGTTACAAGATCCTCAAAATAGAGTTTCAAGCAACAATTTCACTCCTCGCCGAGGCTCGGGAGCCATTGGTACGTCAACTTTGGGTCGATCCGGATCCGGCAGAGGCGGAGTTCCTCCTTCGCTCGTGTCCCCTACATCACCGACGAAAGACAGGCGGGGTTCCTTCCTAGGGATACTACGCCGAAACAAAAGAGCGGATGCTGGTAAAATACAACGCTCGGAGCCAGTCGAGAGCGCCGCACGACGTGATACGAAACTTGAGCGGGACACGAGACAACTGAAGGATCTGCGCGGCGAACGACCATCGAGCCCCAAACTTCAAAAGAAGACATCTGTCAGCCACAGTGACAGTGGGGGGCTTCAACGGCCGACTTCCGCCGGCAACCTGTTCAGTCGAAGTGCTACCACAGGCACTGTTAAACGGCCCACAATGAGCGACAGACGCAGCTTCAGCCTGGGGCTTAACCCAAATAATGATGAATTTGAGAACGGCAGCGTTGATAGCTCTGGTGTGCTCAAGAAAAAGAAATTCGGTGCGTTGCGCCGCATGTTCAAACTAGACGAGTAGGGCGCGTCGACGGTGAGCAGTAGGAAGCGCAGGGTGTTGATTAAGAAGGCGTTCCGGTGGCATCAGCTTCCTAGTCGGCAGTACGCGCGACCAGGCGTACATGGTTATCTACCTTTGAAGGATCAACAGGAAGCGCTTCGAGCCCAAGGCTTGAATGACGACTCCGTCAAAGTCCACGACAAGCCCTGCTTTGGGTATAAATGCATTGAATAGACACGCAGGTGGGATAGGATAGCATAAAAAAAGGTGAAAAGGCTTCTTTCTACTGGATTCGATCGTTTTATTTTTTTTCTCTTATTTTCATTACTGTTGATGATACCTCACTACCTATCTGCCATGGTAGCTTTCTTTTTTGGTTGCGACAGTTAAGACGAGAGAGGTTGGAGGGAGGAGGGTGAAAGGTGGAAGGCAATAGAGGGATGAGAATAGTCATGAGTTATGGGCCTATGGCTTTAATTCATGTAATTATTACTTGAAGAAACACGATGAAAGGGAATGGAATGGACTAGGTAGAGTTGGTAGCTTCTTTGCCTACTTCCAGCTCGAAAACACAATCAAGAGCAAACAGCAAGCACATCGCCCTCAAAATCGTACAGTCCGCTAGCGACCCATGCCGAGACAACTAAATTTCACGCATACTATGTAGAGGGGAGAGAGAGAGAGGAAGCTCCGAGGGGCGGAGAAACCCCCTGAATTCACGATGCCCCAGTACTGCCCCAGCATGGGCGCACTAGCTAGCTTGCCAACAAAGTTGTTGTGATCGACATGCTGTTGATGTGGGGGCGGCGCGGGAAGACCGGTGGGAACGAACGGCAGGCAGGCAGGGGAGCTTACGCGGGATGGCGAGCCGAGTTAGTAATTGAGTAACATGAATGAGGATGTTTCATGGAAACATATGCTGTACAGTACCGGCCAAGACAGAGGATACAGGGCAGAATACAGGGTACCGAGATGCGGTGCGCCATGGCTGCTACCGCTTTGTCTATCACATGCCTAGTCATCCGTCGTGGCGGATCGTGGGATGGGGATTGGTGAGACTAGGAGTTTTCTGCCAGACATGCCCAGGGACCGTATGCAAGATTAGGCAAGGGAAGGGGAAGAGGTACAGTAGGTAGGGTTATAAATACGGAGAGGGTAAGGTAGGTAGGTACCTGAGTCCGGTCTGAGCAAGCAGTCAGGGTCGAGGTGGATAGCCCTAAAGCTCTATAGCTCTATACTGTCTGATACTGTATCAAGAAAAAAATATTATAATGGATGTGAGAGCCACATAGTGTCACACACATGCTATTTTGAATAGGCGGTCACCTTTACCCACAAGTCGTAGTATAATTGCTAAGAGAAATGCGGTAAGGAGAAGAAGGGGAAAAGCAATTGCTCTGAAATACAATTCTAAGCAAACATGGACTTAGTTAGGTACAATGCAATACTGACAGGAATCTACTAAGCTCTGTCATTCTTACGACACGAGAATTATTCAGATAGGATCTGTGTTTCCCATGAATGAGGATTAGGGAGGGTGGGATGCAACAATCTAGACTTGGACATCTCTTGTTCTTAGGCTCGTCTAGAATATGGGGAAATGCGCAATCCGGGAGCCGAGAACCAGGTTAACCCCACCACAGTTCCCCACATTTCCCCTTCCTTGACGCCTCTCAACGCCTCTCACGCCTCGGCGTCTGCTTTGCTGAGTGATGAATGGCGATGAATGGTGCCTCTACTTACCCGACTAGGCCTAGAGGACTGGGCAGAAGCTGGGATTGCCGGGAGGGCAGTGGGTACCTAAGCTCTTATTCCGCTATATTCTACTACTATGAGCCCGCTGTGGACAGGCTAGATAGTGGGTGATAGTGGGTGATAGTGGGCGGTGCAGGGTGTGCTTGATAAGGAGGTTCTGCAGATCACAGGAATGCAGTGCTCACATGAGGGCCCAGAAATTTATTTGCTGAGAGGTGTGGTGACCAGACCAGACCCCCAGTCCGCGCCGCCGTCGGAGGACACACACACAACCCAAGACTGAGAGAGAAAAAAAAAGATCGTGAGTTTTTTTGGGCGGGAGGTTAGGCGGTGCTGTAGCAGGTCGGTAGTAGGCGGGTTAGGTAGTTACTTAGACCACTAACAATTCACTCGCCCTTTTAAATAGCAGGTAAGGTAGCTCTGCGTAGGTCCTCGTCACTTTGCTCACTCTCTCTCTCTCTCTCGTCTCTCTTCATACTACTTACTGCTCGGTGTTCTTTGTCTTGTGCTTCCCACTGACTAAAAACAGGGCTTCGTGCGCTACGCAAGCTATACTTTTGAAGGCATTGATATTCGCTGAAATACGTCATTGCGCAACAACACTCTTCTTAGGGCCCGACGGAGCGTCATATCAGCAACTCGGTCGGAAACTCCTGGATTGTTCAGTTCTTCTTTCTAGAGTGCATCTCTTCAATACTTAATTTATCACATCGTAGCTTTGCAATTGGCATCACAATTGCAACCTATAGCCAGTGTCACCTGCTGCATCACAAGAAGTTTACACTTATTTCTTCCTCAGCTACTTGATTGATTGCCTGGCTTTCCGCCATTTGCAACCATCACGACACCATTACACACTGGTCAACCAGCCAATTAATTAATAAATTAATCAACCAACAACGCTCAACACCAAGATGCTCTCCCGGCAAGTCCTCCGCACAACCACCACCCGCGCCCTGCGTTCTGCAGGTGCAGCTATTCCCCGCCAGACACAAACACAGATCCTCCCTGCGGCGACAGCATCAGCGGGAGCACGGAAATGCCTGCACACGCAACCCCCCATGGGGACACCGCCCAACAAGGACAAGAAAGTCCCCGCCCCGACGCCAGGTGCCTTCGCGCGTACTGACGACTCTATTACGGTCGAGTATCCGGAAGAGGGCGAGCTGCCGTCCTCGGTGCCCGTCACGGGCCGCGGCGGCCTGCACATGAAGCGCACCCTGGCCGCCTTCTCGCTCGAGGGCAAGGTTGGCGTCGTCACGGGCGGCGCGAGAGGGCTGGGGTTGGTCATGGGGCAGGGGATGGTGATTAGTGGTGCCAATTTGGCGATTGTTGATATGAATAGTGAGTGCTCTCCCTCTCTCTTTCTTTCTTTCTTTCTCTCACTCCCTCCTTGCATTCCTACCTCTCGCTCCTAGCCTGCACTCCAGTCGCATGTAATCCACGAGTGGGAGCTTTGCTTGTGTGTACGAGGGAGAGGAAATAGTGAGGTTAGCTAACAAACACGCTTATCCGCGCGCAGAGGAAGAAGCCGAGAAGCAGGCCGTCGAGCTCATCGAGGTGTTCCGGCGCGAGAACCCCGGGTCATCCAAGGTGCCCAAGGTGACGGCGCACTACGCCGACGTGTCGGACGCGGACTCGGTGCAGGCGTGCATCAACGACGTCATCAAGGAGCACGGCAAGATCGACAACCTGGTCACCAGCGCCGGCTTCACCGAGAACTACAACGCCGTCGACTACCCCATCGACCGCATGCGCAAGCTCTGGTCCGTCAACGTCGACGGCACCTACCTCTTCGCCGTCGCCATTGCCAAGCACCTCATGGCGCGCAAGGCCCAGGGCAGCATGGTGTTTATTGGGAGTATGAGTGGTAGCATTGTTAATGTGCCGCAGCCTCAAGCGTGAGTTCCCTTGTGCCTACCTTTCGCTGTCTTTCGGTGCACTGCGCTCCGTTGGGAGGACAAGCCGACCAGTAGATGATGAATGGGAAAACTAACGGTGCCTGTAATCCAGTCCGTATAACAGCGCCAAAGCCGCCGTGCGACACATGGCTGCCTCGCTGGCCGTCGAGTGGGCATCCGCCGGTATCCGCGTCAACTGCATCTCCCCCGGCTACATGCTGACTGCTCTGTACGTTTTTCTCTCCCATCTCATTCCATCCCATTGTACCACATCGCACCCACACAGCTTTGACGCGAAGTCTTGTGCTACCATTCTCTCTCCCTGCTCAATTCAAGGCAACCTGCTAATCGATGATGCAACAGGACCGAGAAGATCCTCGACGACAACCCGGAGCTTAAGAAGCAGTGGACCTCGCTCATCCCGCAGGGCAAGATGGGCCAGCCCGTCGACCTCATGGGCCCCGTTACCTTCCTGCTGTCCGACGCCAGCCAGTACGTCACCGGCGCCGACCTCCGCGTGGATGGCGGTTACACCGTCACGTAAGATGCTACCTCGTTAGCGAATAGTGAAGTAAAGTAAAAAAGCATGTGGTTTTAATTTGGTTGTTGGTGCGCTGCGCTTCGGCCCACGTGGTGAAATGAAACACGGGAACACATAGAAAAAAGGGAATCGGGGCGTTCTTGATTTTTGAGACCTAGCGTAGATTGTCAGTACTAATAACGGAAATCTAATGTCGCTTAGTTTCGTGATACCGTGAATGCGAGTCTTGTTGAAGAGGAGGATGCTATCAATGGTGTTCTACGCAGCGGAATAGCAAGAGAAGAAAAGAAGGGAACGGTGCAAGTACATGGTTCCCGCCTAAACTAAGTCAGGGCGGGAGGTTATAATAAAGCACGGTTAGTGTCCGTGCCTTGTGGTATTTTGATCCCGTCTTATATACTCAGGGCTTCATCCCTCCACTCTGGGGTTAGCTCCGTCCGACATATTTTCGTTCGCCCCACTTTAGAGGCTATTTCAACCTCTTTGTGCCAGGTAGATGCTTAGTATACCCCTTCTTTGTACTCAGTGTATTTCTCTTTGTCAAGGTAAGAATGTCTGTATTGTTTCATTGTTATAGGGGCTACTAGTCTTTAATTTCGCGAGAAATCACCGATACCATATCGTTGGGATGCTGTAAGGCGCTAGGTCTGATATTGCTGGGCGATTACGCAGGGTTGCCCCCTGGGGTAACCACTAGATTCGAAAATCAGTGTAAAATTACGGACTCTGCATCGACGCAGCAGGGTGCTACAAGATAGATGTCACAGGCAGCATTGACTTCAATAATGCCGTACCTCAACTACCGAATTGTTTGTATAATACTGAATTAGTTGACAGGTTGAGTTTGGTATGATGATAGATTGTATATATTGCAGGGAGCTAGTTTCTTGTACTCAAAGCTAAACCCTGCTATAGTTTGCGCTAATTCAATATTATAATTCTATAATTTTACGCGATGAATCGCTTGTGAATACTTACCCATGTTGACATAATTTAATATATCCCATACCAGCACAGCTATAACTTATACATAAGCAAATTCGACGCACCCTCAATAATTCAAGGCCCCTACAATACTTTCTCAACTTGGTGGCTCTCATACCGCCAAACCTCTCTAGTTACCTGTGTACAATTCTACTTCCCTGGCCCTCCCCGGTGACTGCAATCTAGATACTCTAGACGCAATTTCCTGAACCTATTACTTTTTAATAGAGGCAACAGGCAATACCAATTATTGCATCTTTGTCCGCCTTTGAGCTAACGAGTTGGTCCCACGATTACGCCCACCTCTTAGGTAGCCAAGCTCCCAGGTATCTATTGACTTACTCCCAATGACGTGGTCATTGCTACCGCAGTGGAGTTATAATCACCTCCTATTAGTCCTACTCGCTCTACAGTATCAGGGAGTAGCACCCCTTGAAATAGAACCCATTTCCTTTACTACTAATCTCAAGAGAGGCTTAAGGTTGTTTTGTAGTCAGGCAGGCTAGTCGTTGCACTCCTCTATAACATGCACGCTCTATAGCAATTATAACAGTGCTTAAGTGTCAAGCCTTCACTATGACTCCTATACCTCTAACCACTTTAGAATTCAATTACTGCCTCCACTAGGACCGTAGAAGGAATCGATATCCACTCGTCACACAGGCCACCACCCCAAATTAAAGATGAATAACCGTTAAGCGGTGAATAAATCCGGCACCGGTATTCCCATACTCCAGAGCTTATCCCCTCATATAAAAATACCCAATAAAGAGTAGCCCTATAAAATAGGTCCCCATATCCACAAACTACTCAGGAGTCTAGACCAATACTATGAAAATGGTACCCAACTTGAAGTACTATTCCCTAGGCCTGCTCTCGCCAGCCATTGTAGGTACCACCTTTCTAATCTCATATTCTGCTTTACTTCTGAAGGACCACCTTGAATAGCTCTTGTTATTCAACGCCTTCTATTTACTATATCTTTTGTTTCGCCGTAATAGTCCAAATCAATGATCATTCAGTTGTTTTGTCGTTTGTAAACATTCTCATTCATCGCGTTTTCTCGCCAAACAACAGCCTTGCTTTAGAGTGAGCCTACATTCTACATATAAACAATCTCGTTGTTGCAGCTATAAGTTGTATTAACACGTTCCTTGATCTCAATACTCGAGTCAGCAATTTCCCTTTTTTTGCGGATATAAAATCTGCTTCTCTGCCAGCTTTTCCCCGAATTCTCTCATCACACAACCCACACAAGCACACAAGGACCTCCAAACCACTCTACAGCTTTTTACACCATTCAAAATCCCAATTACAACACCGCAAACACCAGAAACTACCGTCATCATGCCTCGAGGAAGCTACGACACTACGGGTACTAACAAGCCAAAGCCCAAGCCTCAACCCAAGCCCAAATAAGTGAAGTCATCAATTGACACTCCTGGGCTGGTCCGGGTGAGTTACTCACTGGGCCTAGATCTCACGAAGCTACTGTGGCAGTAGGCTACGCTACCAAAGGTAGCATATAATCAAGGCAGGCACTTGATTATCCGCAGTCGCTTCTATGTGGCTTACGACTCAGGCTGTAAGCCAGTGACTCTAAGCTTCTTAGAGATTTCCTTATTTCCTATGTACGGAATTGGCGGCACGGAGTTACACTTGCTTAGTAGTTCACATGTTTTAGCTCAACCTATTTTAGACTTTTCACCTTGATAGTTGCAAATAGAATGTTTACATCAAAATTAAGTTATTTCCTAAGTGCACTATGAAATTACCCCATACATAGTTCGCCATAAATAAATTTCCAATTAAACTAAAAGAATCCGGTACTTAGCTAGAATTTCCTCCATATATCAACTTTTTCAGTATCTACTTAGACATCTACCTAGCTTAAGCTACTACAGCTCCTCCCCTTTGTTGACTAAAGAGCTATTTCAGTAGCTTGTATATACATTGATGAAAGTATCTCGCTGTGTACTTAGAGCCCTACGCATACTCTTATGTCCTAAGGATAATTTAGCAGACAATGCAAGGTCCTTGTCGCTACGGCGCAAGGAGTTATTTAAATTCGTAACTGCACTAACATCGCTGGTGTCCTATTGCTAGCATATTTGTTGATATTTTCCATCAAAAAGCTCAAAACAAGGAATAGCACAGGAAATGTTGATAATGAGATAGAGAAATACTTGTGATGTGGGAACTAAGTATGGCATATTTCGCCAAGTTTGCGCTCAAGTCGTTCATCAAAGGTTCAATATATGCCTCCAAGCTATACGAGATATTGTTAGCATGCGGTCTGCTCCTTTTAGGCGGGCGCGCAATAGCACGTAAAATCGAGCATCGCCAGACTGAAAAGGGGCTTATTCGGCGACTAGCGCAGCTGGTAAAATTCCATTCAGATTGTCCGGCTGATTAGAGCAATGCTAGAGTTGCGTTTCTCTAATTCTCACTCTCTTTCCCCGGAGCCGTCGTTTCTTCATCAAGATAGGCAAAGCCGACATCATCGAACATCTCCCTATATGACGAGCTCGTCACCAAGGCGTTGGTGCTTACTGCTGTTAGAGCAGTGCTGGGGTGGACTCTCTCACATGTCTATCTAGTCGACGAATTTGAGAAGACTTGAAGGCTCAAGAAGAGTGATAAGCACGTCGGCCATATCATGATTTCTAGGAGAGAGAATGAATGCGTCACGATAAGTCGGGCTGATCTTACTACTTAGGCTCCGTACACAGATTACGTAGATCACAAAAGCACCTTATCTACAAGAGCGTGTGGTCATCCAATCTATTACGCAAAGGCGGAATTCGCCCATTCTCTTCCGCTCTGGCACTTTACTTTTAGCTGCTTCCGACTTCGAGGGTCTCCATCTAGAAACGACATGTTGCGCCGTCTCTTCTGCAACCGAGCTTTCAAAGGCGCTGCAAGACCACGCCACTTTCCTGCCTCACGCTCCAATCAATGGCCGCGTCAATCTAGCTATGTACTTCTACGACGCTACAACATGAGACATAAGAAGTAGGCTCTTATGGTATAGTATAAGGTGTACACAAGCTGTAGTGCCCACAATCTATTCCCTCGTGATATAGACATGTTCATCTTTCTCCCATCGGTGGCCATCTGCGGAGCCATGGGCCAGAGCAACTATCCACGATGCCGGATGTACATTCCAGGATGCTCTTAGGGTTTGCAAATGCCCAGCCCATGGGCTCCCAAGCTGCCAAGAATTTAAAGGCATTAAAAATGATATAAAAGTTGCCTAGAGTCAATATATAAATTAGGATATCGATTAGTACAGAAGCCTATAGGCTGCTAAGAACCTAAAGCCTATGTTCTTGAATGCACCTGGGTACCCATGCGTTTACTAAAGCTCAGACGCGCCACAGCTCGGGCGCGTACCGACGCTAGCGCTTACCTGAGCGCTTCCGTCTTCGTTAACCTTATCTAAGTAGCGGATGCTAGCATTGCCAGCGAGCGCGTAGATTACTGTCGAAAGTTGGAGGCAGCACAGGGCGCTGTGGGAGTTTAGTTCAAGTTTTAGATGGGCTTTCGGCGTTAAATCACTATTGCAATGCCGAGTAGTTCTCGGTTAGGGGCGCAGTCACTATCACAACCAGACTAAAGGAGAGGACGGTAAAGCTTTAGGAGGAGTCTATTGCGGGGCACAGAAGGTTGAACAACGGGGCTATTCCTGTATAGAGAGCGTGATATTTAGGGAGAAGGCCTTAGGGAGCCTCATGCAACAATAATAGTCTATTACCTACCGTACACTAAAGGGGCCCCTCGATGGACTATAGCTCTAACATCGGTCACTCCTCATCAGAGCGGTAACGCCGGTAGATTTGCTCCCGAACCCGGCGCGAGAGACGACCTCATCATCAAGAAGTCGTCTTATTTCAGGTTATTCACGTATAGATAAGATGGTAGTAACACTGAGCTCTCTATTTATTTGCGAATCTCTTCAAGATTGTTGATTGCCATCTTTTCTATTCGTTGAAATGCTCGGTCTCGCCAGAATTTCCAAATACCAGAACTTCTACCCCGAAATTCTTCCTCATCTAGTTTCGGAGCTCCACCGCCACCATAAGCTATCACTATCATGCTTGCCTCTGTCCCGCGCCTGACACGTGAAGCGCGAGCTTCTATTTTCAGTGCCCCTGCGACGGCCACACACCGCACATTATGGGAACTTGCTGCACGATAGTGTGATTACTAGGCTAAAGTAGCTGCACCGATGCTGTTTAATGCAAGGCAATAGAGAGAAGATGAAGGGTGTTGACTGATTTCGTGTCTATGGCATATGAATTGCTTGTTTGTTGGTGACCTATACACTACATCTGAATGTATGGATGTAGTATCTAATTCACCCAATTTTAGTACGGTCCTGCTGCTCTTCATAGGATTCTCAAGCTTTATTAGCAGAGTACTTCCACGAGTATTCGCCGTGGTGTCTTTCCGTCCATCCATTAGTTTTAATAAATAAGTAATATCTAATGTTATCAGGGAAGTCATTGAACATACCTGGGGTCCCTTAATTACTATCTTCGAAAATCACGCTTCATGTAGACGGGTTACTAGTTCTATATTGGTGCCCTTCCCGGGCACCTTTCCGAAAGGTACCTTAGTCTAGTTTAACTCCAAGATCTAGAAAACCCTTTACTCTCTTCAATAGTTCTAACTCGGATGTAGTCCGGGCGGATTTAGACTGTATCTATGGCAACATGTAGTCCCCAGCTCTACGAGACTGCTATTAGATCGCTCCTTACTCATAGGCTTGACATTCGGCTACAAAGTATTAATAGGAAGCGGTATAGCGAAATAGCGTTAGCCCAGTAAACACTATAACAAACTGCTATCGCTAAAACTTAGTGGAAGGATCCTGGATGCATTTCTCCCTAGTAGAGCCCAAGTAATGTTTATTTCCTACTAGGAATTCCTTCATAGCTGTTGTAGTTTGATTGAAGGCTGTTGCCTTAGGAAGCAAAAAGCGTGAATGAACGCGGCGCCATGTAATACTCTAGGCGCTTGCTATTCATGACAGATTATAGATATTGACCCGGAGTATAAATGGCGCTTCATTTAATTTCTAGGCCTACTAGGGTTTGGTACGGGGCTGAGCTGCAATCCAATCACAACTGATCGGCACTAGCCATTGATGCGGCTTAAATTGATTGATTTGCCGGTTAGATGTATTATGGTCCGTAAACATCAACCGGTGAGGGCTATGAGATGCTTGATACAGGGGCTGCGCTTCAGTAGGATCTGTACTTCTCTTCTTACATCGAGTCAGACATGAATGTCATGAGTGTCACACCGATGCGCGAATAATATTTTTATCGCCTGTTTGTTTGGTGATTAATATAGTGATAGTCCGCGGAGAATAGCTAGGTGGCTTCATGCTGCGAAGATTCCTTTGGGGCATATCTATGACGTGAATTTCCGCATTATTGCAGCAACTACCCAGCCAGTTACAGCCTCGCTAGTTATCATATGGGAGAAGTTTGTCCCACCGCATACGGTAGGTGTTACTATGCATTCATCCTCAACCTAGCATGCATAATGGATCGCTCATACATAACAAAGCTACGGCAGGAGAACTCGTTTTGGTGCCTAAGAAATATATATAAAATGTCCGTTGAATTCCTCAGCATTGGCTCTACTCTTTGTCCTATATGCTCTACTGCCTAGACTCTTAGACTTCACACATTACAACTACGAAAAAACTTGTCAACAACTTAGTTCCCTGCTCACCAAAACGATGGTTGAACGTTGCACTAAGTGCGGCTGCACCTTATGGGCTACAAGCGCCGGGAGATATTGCACAGGCCGTAAGTATTCACATAGCCTTGTGAGAATAACATGAGTTCTCATATGTGTGCAGATAAACCGCCTGGATCTCAGCAGAAACCTTCCATTGAACAGGCTAATGCCAATGGGGAGCAACTCCGTTCCAAGTCTGGTGGACACCTCCTAGATCCTGATTCCACCTGATATTTTGACCGGCTACCGAACTTGTCTTTTTTAGAGATAGGGTTTGCGATATTTTTTGTGGGAAATGAACAGAGCTTCCGCCGTCTGGCTTTCGATGGCCCTAGCTTGGTCACAATGTTAAATTGGAGACAGTAGCCTCTAGGAAATATCTGTCTGATAGCGTCTAGTTCCGATGCTTTATCACAATGCAATGCTGAATACAAGATCCGCTGTGTACGGAACATCATTCTACTTCTATCTCTTAACCTAAGTCTCCTAAATACGTATATGTTTAGGTTGTGTGAATATTATAATCCTAGAGTAGCGCCTGCTGCACTCTGCCTAATAGATGCGAAGGCAAGATTTTTAATCACCTAAGTAGGATAGCATAGAAGGGCAACAAACGCCAACAATTGCCGAAATGTCGGACTTAAATATCAAAATGCATATCAGTTGGTAGCACAGCGCCCGGGCTCCTGGCAGGGGGGCCCTATGAAGGAGTCCTTCGCCGCGGGTACAACGCCCTGGGCTTCTGCGCTCATTTTCCACCTCCCACGAAGCCATTGTGTTTCATGGTGGTTGGAGGTCTTTTAACTCACCTACTATCTCTCAGGCTTAGATGGTAGTGACCGGTCTAGCTCTACGTGAAGATGCGAAGACGCGAAGACGCACCGTTTTCTAGGTTCTGAATGCCGGAGGGGGCCAGTAAAAAGCCACCACATTTGGCGCCACTCATCACCAATTATAGGGTCATTAAGGCCCAAGATGCTAAAAATTGGGGCGGCGATAGTATCCCAGAACTATTCCAAGCAGACCTATAAGCAGACCTATAATTCCTAGTTGTAAGCATCTCTGCTTTAATGATGGTATCCTGTAACTTACCACTCTCTAATCTCTACAATCTAATTCCCTGGAATTCAATAAAGGCGTCACGGCTGTAAGGATTAGCGTCGACAACCACAATAATGCCATAGAACTGCCTCAGCCCGCATTTCATCAGCCGTCGGAATACCTAAAGCTAAGCCGGCTCTATAGGGCGGAAGGTTAGAAGGGAGGATTTCGAGTTGCATTTAGGTTTTTCTTTTTTGGGATTGTTTTCCTGTTTGAGTGTGTATTCTTTAGTTGTTGGGCAGTTAGCCAAAGTTCTGATCGAGACGGCCGGTTCGTATAGCGTGCCGCCAGGCCTTCGGTTAAAGGCTCACGCTCCCCCCCAATATATGCATTCAGCTACTTTGCTGCAGACCTCCCAAGTGAATAGATGTCTCTAATTGACGTAGAGGGTTCACCAGGAGTGGATCCTATCTGAATAGGTGAGCACAGGCCCCCAGGCTACTGTATCATAGCCCTATCAGTATAAGTACATAGCTGCCCAAGACACCCTCCCACTTGGAATCCTTCCTAACGGATCACCACCTAGATCCTGCTCTTATGTAACCCCCTAAAAGCATAAGTACATATCCTTGGCCTCATTCCCCATGCGCGTCGGGCATTGACCAAACAAATCCTTTTTTGGGCCAGAACCAACACATTCACACTTTGCCACATTGGATTAGGATTATTTCCTCTACCATGGACACACCTTTGTCCAACCAGTCTCCAAAGCTGCCTCTATGGCTTTGTGGCTGGGATGATTGCAGACAACCAGCTGTTCAGAGAGCCGGAGATTGTTCCCTCTGTGACAAGCACCTGTGTCGAACCCACCTACGAGATGAGTGGCACAAGTGTCCCAAACCGGAGGTAGGTGACTTTCTAAATTAGTCAACAGTGATACCGCTGACGTGTTCAGGAGGATTGGGAAAATTATGCTTCTCAATATGCAGCCGCAGAAAGTCGTCAAATAAACGAGCTATGCCGTAGAATAAATAGTGCCAAATTACGTGAACGTGCATCGCTACTTAGGGAAGGTGTGCCTTGCACTGTCGACCTGTCTGCAAATAGTCTGTTGGCGATGATGGGCAGCCAGAATTGCCATGCTGAGATTACCTTTCAAGACGATGTGAAGTGGCTTGCCCGGTTCCGGGTCCCGAGTATCTCATCGCCGCCACTAGAAATCCGCGACTATATACTTAGGAGCGAAGCGGCAACTATGGATTTCTTACAGAAGCGCACGCGTATTCCGTCGCCGAAGGTCTTCGATTGGGCATGCGAATCTGATCCCGACAACCCACTAGGACCGGTCGGCTATATCTTGATGGAAAAAGTAGAGGGAAAGCCTCTAGATTGGCAGGGGGCAAACCCATCTCAAAAAGAAAAGGTCATGCAGCAACTAGCAGACATCTTTCTCGAGATTGAAAAGCATCCGTTTGATGCTATGGGCTCAATAATCCCGCCAGGAGATGCAACCTCTGTCGAGATACAGGGATTTGCTCACCAAGTCATGTATTGTATGGGAAGTAAGGGGCCTCTAGGCCCCTTCCGTTCTTCATTGGAAGCAGCTGGTGACCTAGTCAATCTGTACCTTGTCATGATAGCAAGCGGTGAGATTGGAACTAACTATGCGACGGACGTTTTTCTTATGCACCGTTACCGCTTGGACCTCTTAAACGATATGAGAAAAGCTGTTCCGTCGGGGGAAACATTTTTCCTGAAGCACCCAGATGACAAGGGCGATCATATCCTTGTAAACGACGCGTTTGACATTGTTGGCATTATAGACTGGGAGTGGTGTCGAACTGTGTCAAAGGAAGAGGCTTTCTCCTCGCCATGTATGATGTGGCCTGTTGCGAGGTTTTACGACGGTTATAACGAACTCGCCGATGATGAACAGCGCTTAGCCAAGATCTTCCATGAAAGGGGTCGCGACGATCTGGCCAAATTCATCACGGGCGGTAGAAAGGTGCAAAGGTTCTTCTTCGCTCTAGGCCCTGGCGGTGGGTCCCACGATGATCGCAAAACTTTGATCGATCTTTTCAAGGGTCTTAGGCAAGCCTTCGGCTCTGAAGAAGAAGATTGGGAAGAATGGAGGACGAAAGCTTTGGCGAAGTGGAAGGGTGATGAGTTGCTACAAGCTTTGCTACGTGGCAACGTGTAACGTACCTGGCTCATATCCCTATTGCTACCGCAAACTACTTCGGGGCCCTCTAACCCAAATAGGCTATGGACTGCGCCATTTACTTAGAATTATTTTGTGGCGGAGAATTGGAGTTGGTGCCATTAGAGATTCCAGCCCCCAGTTCTGCATGTGCCTCGTTTTGGCTCCATGGCCACTGAGATTCCTGTTTATAGGCCAGATGCTCGTTGGCGAAAACATTTCGTGGCTGAGTTCACCACCTATTTTGGTTGAACTAATTTTTAAAGTAGAAAGATGGAAGAAACCAAATATATCTTAGAATCGTCGCAGGCTTCTATTATCTATTAAATACCTAGATCTAGCCATGATTGGAAAGGACAATGCCGTTGGTTGGCAAACTAATCCTAGCCGCCGTGGTACGCTCATGATTATCCAGAACTGCCTCTTTACCATATTCGCCTGCACATGGAGCATACAGCATCCCAACGTCCCAAGATTGGATGAGGACTGGCTGTCCGCCCTACTACACAAATGTAAATGGACAGTGTTTACCCTATTTTTATGGCACACGCAATCCTAGAATTCATGATGACCGTGGAAGATATGAGATTATTAGACGAACAGGGACTGCTCGATAACAAGCCACCGTGGTTTTTCCGATACTTTCGGAAGCCTCTTGCAAGTTCTAATGATCTGGAAACTGGCAGCGCGGAACGACAAAATGCCAAGTGGAGTCTCACACACTGCTATATTGCAAACATGGGGGGCTTCTACATCGATGCGAATGGCACGTGTCACTCATTGACAAGTAGGGATCTTGTCGAAAATTGGGAACGCGTTAATATACCCCGTCTTTCCGAAGATGACCTGAAGGACAAGAGCAAGACAGACTATTTCACAAAAGCACTTGCTGTTATTCAGATTACGCAATTATTACTCTTAATCATATCTCGGGAAGTGGAGCACCTTGCCATCTCCTAACTTGAAACGCTAACTCTGGCATTTGCGACTTTTGAGATTTTAACATACCTATGCTCTTGGTATAAGCTGCAAAACGTGAAAAGACCTATTTGAGTCTCCTGGCGAGATGGCGAAGAATGGGACCTGGCGACAACACGGCTATCTTTCGACAGCCTATGGAGAGTTCTAAGCAACCTAAAGGTGATTGATGATAACAAGCCCCTGCACCGAATTCCTAATGATAATATACCGAAAGCCAGGGCGTACGAAACACATTATGCTCTTTATGTGTTAACCGTGTTAACGGCTGCTTTCGGAAGCATCTATGCAGTAGCTTGGGATATCGAATTTCCTACTCTTATTGAACAGCTGCTATAAAGAAGTTGCAAGGGATCTGTGCTAGCCTTGAAGATAAGCACTTTGAGGAGATATTTGGAAGCGGTGCCGACTCGGAAGATTTTCTTGGCAACAGACTCCTAAGATTTATGGAGAACGACGTGGAAGTTCAAGAGTGTCTTCCGAAGGAATTTCTTCTAAAATTCGCGCTGCTAGTACAGATCTTAGAAGGGTCATCGGGCTCAAAACGACTCTGGGAGGCAGCCCGAACGAACGCGTACCCCCGGCGGAGCCTATTCGGCCCATTGGTGAACAATGGGATCATTTACACAACTAGTATTGTGTACTGCCTTGCGCGGCTGAGTATCATAGGGGTAGCCTTCTCAAGTCTGAGGCTAATGCCAGAGTCTGTTTACAAAACCCCCTGGACTAATAACTTCCCGAGTATACAGTAAGTCCCTGGCTATACTTGGAACACATACAAACACATATAAATACATACACTATACCGGCCTAGGGAGACACCAAGGCCTTAAAGGAGATAGGTATGCGCTGAGGAAGGAGGCCTTATGAATACGCTACCTTTTAGACCTCCCGCCACCTGGCCAAAACTCTTCATGAAGACCGCAATGCGATGCTGTTATGGAGTGTCAGCAGACTGGAGAATGGGACCATGAGACCTGAAGGGCCGCATTGATGTTTCGTTGGACTTTCTCCGATTTCATATATTATTTGACTATGTCACTTCCCTTTTCGCTTGTTTCCAGGTAGGAAAGGGGCCTCCAGCGTCTATTTCCATTCATACAACCTATTCTTAAACTCAGAATTATTGGCTAAATTATCTCTTTCCTTTACCTATATCCCGGGATGTCTCACCCCGAGTTGGCAAGGCACATTACCTTCAGTAGACTATTAAACAGTACATCCTTTACGATGGTTTCATGTCAATACAATTATTAGGCATCAAAAGACACCTGCTAGTTGACTTCAATCATATGTTAATAGCCGCCTCGTAACTTTCCGGCTTAAGTTAGTGGCCGATGTCAAACGGCCAAGACTGCCAATAGTGCCACCAACAGATCTCAGACCTGGCGGTTACGTATGAAGATAAATAGGAGTGGTTTCCTCCCAAGAGGAGAGGAAATAGGTTGTACTTCATAGACTCCTTGAGACCCCTAGAGAATTATTATGAATATACGAACTCTACCCCTGTTCCAAGCCCTATTACATAAGCCCTTGTCACAGCCGAGCTCACAAATGGCTAGTTGATATAGTCTCTAGATTTTATGGTCGAAGCACAGGTCTTATGGAAATTTTCTTTTCGGGGGTCTGTCTATAGCGAGTTTCTCAATCTTACGGCCAGGGTGAATATGGAGTTATTAATACAATTTGATAATTTCTTACAGGGTTTTAGGTACGATGATGAGCGACTACCAGGAGGGTAAGGCACATTGTTTTAAAGTAGATAGATATACTCTGTGGCAGCTATTGTTGTCCTAACCTAAACTTAATTCGTTCCTATATCCGTGTGATAGGCCTACACAATCGCATTTAAGCAAACAAATTATCGCCAGAGCTCAAAAAAAGAAAGACAAAGACAAAGAAAAAAAGGAAAAGGAAAAAGCTGTTATAAATGCCTGCCAAAGTCGCACTACTATCATGCGAATAGTTATTATCATAATTCGATAACTGAAAGCTGTCCTCGAGACCGAAGGTCTAAGAAGTCGTCACACACAGAAGGGAGACCAAATTCCGGTTTGTTTTCTCGTACCTAAGGGAACTACCTCGTTCCTAAAACGTATCCCTATCACAGTTAATACATGGCCCAAATATTAATTCCATACACGAGCATGATGATCCGTAATGTATACTTGGAGAAGCTTTCAGATGATCATATGCTAGGGTGGCTACATAAAGGGAACATGGGTCCCCCTAAGAGCCTAGAGGGCTAGGAATCAATTGATCTTTCTATTCAGACCACTAAAACCACCATCTACTAAGTAGCTGTGGTCAATCTATTTACTCCTGGTCGGCTATTTCTGACAGAAAATGTGACGACGCTATCTGAAACCAAAACCCTTTCCAGTACGAATAACAGCTGAGATTGAGCGGCTCCATTGGTATTAAATCAGTCTGTTTGGTTACGGGTTGACCCTCGGCGAACTCGAAATTTATCCAAAATACGGCTCAATATGGGGTTTTACCTAGGGTTCCCCGTGTCGCCTGGTGTAGTATCCTTTTTCGCTGTTCCCGTGCCTTGTCAGAACGACTTCTGTTCGGGCTGCTTGGGAAAGATTCTTGGCCCGTCTAAGATGGGTCTCCGTTAGTGGTCTCTCGATGTTCTTCGACCGTGGATCGCAGATACCGCATCTCGTACATATGCCTCTAGGAGCTCATGAGTACTGGTGATGATGGAATAACGAAACGTGGGTTATGGCGTTGCTCACGTCTATGAGGGACTCCATCGTGCGGATGTAGTACTGATCTCCGACTAGCTATACTATAATTGAGAAAATACCAAAGCTACCCGATGGTGCAGAAGACTCAGATTATAAGAAACATTACCTTCACCCTATAGCCCTTTTTAGAAGTTTTGATTGAGATATACCTTAGGCCGTTTTAGATTGATGTATGTGTTAGGCAGCACGGTCTGCTTCCATTCATGCAACGGGTTTGGGGATATAGGGGCATCGGAGTGCTAGCAATTAGAACACACGAAAGGCACAGAACTAGGAAGCTAAAAAAGGGTGAACAGACTCAAAAAATAGCAATGGTTTTCTTAAAGCTATTCTTATTAAACTATTGATTCCTTCAAGACTTCGGCCTGCAAGGGTTGGCGGTCGGTTATGAAGAGGAATACGGAGCGTGGTATTGTTAGGCAGTGAAATCAGGGGCTAGAGGTCAAAGAACTATTAATCGGAGTGGTAGATGATAGTTCGATGGTTATCTCTAGCACATGTCAGCTAAAGCGACGGCATCAAGGTTAAGAAGTGTTGAATTAACATTTGATCGGCACACTAGTACCGGGTATAAAAATCGGCTCTTCACATATAGTTGCTGACAGTTAAGTAAATTAGGATGACGATTGGAATGTATACATCGACGAAGGCACGCCCGCTGTAATAGGTCGTGCCATGAGGTGAAGCTTGGGCAGTGTTGGTAATACGCCATACATCCATACAGGAACTTTAGGATAAACTAAATACTTCATTATATGATATCTGGTGTCACACGGTGAGAAGCTACAGTTTTAGATTGCCGATCTCAGAGGAGGCTATACGCCACACCTGGTCAATAGGGGCTATATATTAGAGACCATTGTATGAAGTCCATTGGACATGAACTTGCTCACGAGGCCTTCAACTGTTTTGTAAAGCCTATCCTCAGGAATAAATAGAGTAGATTTTGCAACTATAAGTAGGACAGAAACCCCCTTGACTGGCAAGGAAGATGATTTATAAGCCCCGGAGACCCTTATCTAAGTCTTGAACCTCCTGGCCTATTGCCATTGGCGGCGTATTGTATTAAAGTTGCTTTGCCTCTCGAGCCTTGTTGCAAAGGCGGCAGAGAGGCGCTCCGTCAGTAGTGTCATTTCGCTTCCGCACTCAAGATGCTTTCAATGAGTCTCTCTCTATATATGCATATAGGGATGACAAGTCCCCGAGTGATGGTTCCGCTTTCGCCCCCAGAGATTTCGAATCAAAGGCAAACGCTGAAGCGAATAGGTTCGCCTTCGCTTCGATACATTTCGAACCCAGAAAATTTACTTCCGCTGCCATCGTAGGATGCTCTGCATCCCAAGTCAAAATGTTAGAAGTCTTATCGTGTTGCTCAAAAGCTCTCGACAGCACCCCCATCTCATGCTCCCCATTTTAGCAGAACTCGCGTCGACTTGTATTGATTTAATACACGAGCTAAAACGAAGGACCGATATCTTAAAAATGATGATTCAGAGGGTGGTTGGAGATCTAGAACATGATAACAGTCGGGGCCTAACCAGGGCCGCTCTTTTCACCGGTGGTCGGTTTCTGAAGACTCAGGAGGAAGTCAAGGTAGTCAAACATCAGATGGAGAGAGGGCGTGCCCAAATTGACAAGCTCCGAGACGAATATGGTCTCGATATAAGTCATACAATATTTCTCTGGGCGTTTTTATGACGTCATTTCCTATTCAACTAGCCTAAATAGCCAATGTCGACGGCGTGTTAGAAGCATAACATTCGCAGCAGATTTTAGAAGCTGGAGAAGTTTTCGGCATATCTAATACTCAAATATTAACGTGACTGAGGCTAGTAACGAGCTGGCCGAGCGAGAGGCTTAAACGAGCGGCCAGAATACTACGAAAGGAACCATCGTCGCCATCGTCGCTTTGGTGTGATTGCCGATAACAGGGCTCGCGATGTGAGACCATACCCTTGGCTGAAGATTTATGTCTGCGAGCTGCGGATGCTAATGGGAATTAATAGACAGTATTGGCGATGCCAATCTTTGGATAGATGCATGATTGGAACCTAGTATTTCACCCTGTCAAACCGATAGACGAATCCAACCGTAGTTCGTCCGATCCGAGTTCGGATGGCACTACTGGCGCAGGTCTGTCTGTCTTGTCTGGCTATATATGGATTTATATTGAGGTTTCGGATTTTCTTGTTATCCTCGCGTTCCTTCCTTTCAAGGATGATATTCTCAAATGATTGATTGTGTTTAAAGTTATGCAAGGACTTAAATCCTTTAACCTCCAGATTAGTATCGGACGTGGTACGCTACGTTATATACATATTATAAATACCATTCTTCTGCCTCAAGGGCGTGCTATGTCATGACTCCGTGTCCACTCCTTTTAGGACTGCCGTGCCTAGCGCTCGTCGCCGGTGAACAGGCGCAAGGGTGTTGGGAGGTTTTTCGAGGGCCAAGGGGAGCAGGCGCTATTATAGCGCAGGGTTGGCTTGGGTTGAATTTTCTAGCCAAGGTATTCATAGCGCGTGGGGTTTTTGCGCAGTTGTCGTCGCCCATGTTGGTGACTCCATGGTTTTTGAGCTTATATGTCGGGAGGTACTGTGGTTGTTACCCAATAAAACCTCCCATGTCTTTGTACCATACGCTAACAGAGGGGGGGAGGGGGGGGGGGGGGGGATCTAGTAGTTTATGATTTTACGCTAACTGATGGGCAACTGGTCAAGCGACTGACAGGCTAAACTACCACGCTTGAATCTAAATGCGACGGGACGGGACTGTCCCTTAAAATCCAGTACTAGGTAGTACATACTCCTCCCCTACCTAGACAAGTGCCATGGTTGATCGTTACTGTTGAGTGGTGAATGTTGATCAGATAGCGGATCTGCATGGTCGGGCGTAGATGGATCTCGGTAAGGCGGCCCTGCCATAAGTTGCTACTGTTAGTAGTGTGCTTTGTATTTTACCCAAGGCTAAGTTCCGTCAATTATCAATGTCTCATCTTTGCGTTATCGAGTGCGGGGTATTTTCCGCCGATAGCGCGACTGTGATTGCTTTTAGAATTCATGTCTTTGACATTATCATATGTATATGGGGATAATCTAAAAAATCATGGCAACGGACCCTAGAACAATAGATCTCTAGCATCTTTGGGCAAAAATATGCTCAATTCGACAGTACTGTAGCTAGATAGATAAATATATCATAGAGTTTCTTTCTAAATGTGGTTAGGATCGATTCCTTTCAGCGCTCAGTGGTCTTCGCGCTTTAGCTCGTCTGATAGTACTTTTAGAAGTACTCTATGCGGAGTACGAATTAATACCTAAATAAGTATGTACTGTGTCGATTAGGCTGGTCTAATTAGCTACGATATCGCGAATCCCTCAAAAACTACTTAGAATCAAAAATGAGAAGCTAAAGCTACGGAATTAAGCCGCGGCTCGAAGTCAATCAATTTCGACACTCCCGGCGCAGGGAGTGGGGTTGTAGGCTCCGGGCAGTACTCCGGGGGAATAGCGTCGGGTCCCCGGACGAGAAGGGGGCGTCAGCCCCCGTTCCCACGACTTCTGTAAGTGACCTCACACGGTAGCCACCGTGAGGGGTAATTATATATACTGTCCGCACCTTCTCACAATACATACATATTAACTTTTAGCGGGCGACGTTGGGTGGCTAGTTAAGTAGGTATGGATGTAAATAGAATGTAACAGTTGGGTGGTGATACTAATGCTGCAGAGTAGATGGAGTAATTGACATGGTATGTACGTGTGTCAGCGACCCGTATGCCAGGGGCGAGTAATAACTCTTGTTGTTGCGCGAGGCCTTCTAAAGCTGTCTAACTAGATGCCATCTGACTAGGTATATACAGAAATAGCCTCCTTTGTTGGTATGCCCTGTGGCAGTCCTCATGATGGTTACTGTCAAAAATGTATGAAGCAGTAAATAGTGGTAGTATTCAGGATGATCAAGGGGAAGAAGAAGAGCCTAGGGCTCTGGGGGATCTACACTCTAATATAGACAGGGGAGTGGAGTGTACCGGCCTCCCTAATTCTAACAGTTACGCTCTCTAATAACGCGCTTTGCGGGTGAATAACTTCTTATTTTCTTAGCTACTGGGTATCCTAGTGAAAAGGCGTGGAAACAATTGATGCGGATGTGGACGCAGGATATTGTCTATTGCATCATAGCATCGTTCACAGAGCCAGAAATTCGTGCACTCGTCACATTCCCAATAATCCCCCTCAACTATTTGCCCGCACGCCGTACAATCATGCAGCGGAAACATAACGTCATCATCGTCGACTTGGAGTAGCTTGGTCTGCAAACCCGTCTTTAAATCAAAAAACCATTGCCGGTTTTTCTTGTCGGGAATCCTTGTGCCTGCATAGCTGATCTTAAAACAGCGTAATGTTAGGCGGATTGCGCCATCCCACCTGCCTAGCTGCTCTGAGGCTATCTCGAGGCAGAAGCGAACCTTGCCACACGGAATATCGGAGGCCATAATTGTTATGCCTAGGTCGTAGGCGGCTGGGGGACCACCCAGGACCGCTTCATCTGGGCCAACGGGTATTTGCCGGTCGTCTACCCTAGCCCTGGAGCCCCAGTTTGGATCACAAACTAGGTGAAACTTCAAGCGGTGCCGCTCCTTGGCTTTTATTTCATCGTCTATGTCCCAATTAGATTGGCTGGGCCCGCTATATAGCACCATGGCTACTGCTGAGCCCTGCCATTTGCCTCGCCTACTCGTCGATTTCGTAATTTCGTGGAGACCTATGGCCGAGCCTCTTAAGACGTCAGATGGAAAGGGGACCCGCACCATTCCTACGGCGGCACCTCCAGAAACCGCCGAAGATCTGTTCTGCGTTAGCACGAGTCGATAAGGGGATAGCTCGAGGCCTTTGTAGGGCATACCCATAGGTCTGGTTCCTCAGAAAAGTATAGTGTATCTGTACACCTTTCCTGCGCCCTTTAGCTTGTACCTTTTTCATTAGGTCACTCGTTTTTTCATATAGTCCGGGGTTATTATAACTCCCCCCGCAAAATAGAACAGCGAAGTGCCGGCCGAGTTTGAGCATACGAGAGAACTCATCGTCGAGAAGTTGAAACCCATCCGCGAAAGCACTTTCAAAAACTTCCCGGATTATTGGCCCCGGAAATTGGATAAGACCACTCTCGCGATCATGAATGTATAGGTCTTGGCCCTGTGTATAGTTGAAGGTTTTTTTTTTCTCTTCAAAATCAGCCATATATGCCGCTAACGGATTTTTTGCTTTCGAGCTTCTTAGTTTATCTACGTGCTCTCGTAATATGACACCATGCGCAAGGGAGTTCGATGCGTCACTTCCTCCTTGCGCGCCTGTAGTACATTAGCAGAAGATAGCATAGGTCTGCATTTCAGCGTTTAATACCAGTTTTGGCGTCATCGGGGACATTTGACATTGTTTTTGAAAGCTGTCCGTCGTCTGAGAAATATGCGCTCACAGCTTGCAAATTCTGCTACTCGTCAGTAGGGGCGCATACTCAGCAGGTAGTAAATTTGCATTACCAGCGTACTTGCGCCAGCGTCGACAACAAGCAAATTAAGCCCATTTTGTATATCCAGACCTTTAAATATTTCCTTATGTAAATATTCGTTTTTTGTGCCTGTAACATTCCGGAATTTCTCGCAGATGTAGGCGGTTGCGGCGTGCCCCTCACTAACAGTCTCGAACTTAACCTCGTCGCCCCATACAGAACGCATAAGGCTAAGGTACTTATCCATGTATTTGTTGAAATATTCCTTACTTTCGGAAGTACATAGATAATTTGGGTATGTAAATACCACTACCCTGATTGTAACATCAAACTCTTTCGTTTGGGAGATCGCTGCTCGATGCAGTAGATTGAAGTGCTGCAAGAGGAGGTCGTCGATCTTTTCACCAGTAACACGACGAGTTGTGAGCGCCTTAAGAAGGGCTGTACCTCCTGGCAGTTTGGTTATGACCTCTTCGTTCGTAATACCAGAACGATAGGTAAGTAGGGTTTTTAATGGAATACGATACTCCATTGCTATTTCGTGTGGCTCTGGAACGAGCTCGCCGTTATCGTTTAGGGTTACGAATGCGACAAGCTCGAATCCGTTAGACTTGTTTTCGTGGGGACAACTGGTTAGGCGGGAAAGCTCGATGAAGTACAATTCAGGGTCCCGATCGTCTTTTTTAAACGATAGTGCTAGCTTTGAGTTTGCACTTCCGAAGTCGCAACCGATGGCTCTGATTTCTTTCGTATTAGCGTCATGGGTACAGAAGGCTGTGAGGAGAACTAACGCTTCGCCAGGCTTGAGGATATAGGCGTGGTCCATGGTGAGAACGTGTCGTTGATTCGACGCCGAAGTTTGGAAGGATAATTTGATGGGAGTGAAATTTTGATTGAGGCGCGCGTTGGATGTGCATTCATTTAGGTATCTGAAGCATTCGGAGTTGAAAATAGGGACTACGTGTAAACAAAACGTGGATTGTTGGCCTGTGCTTTGCAGGCAATGTACGTTGTGGGCATAGTAGGTCGCAAGTTACGTGTGCAGACTAACCTCTTTTTATCCAGTTCCCATATTCCCTTTTGAAATCATGCAAGCTAACAATCTACAATACGCTTTCATCCGTACGAACGATGCCGCGTCGATATACACGTAGGAAATGGGCGGTAGAGCACACCGAAACTGATGGCGTGCCGAAAATACGCGTGACCTGCCGCAAGTGCCAGTGGAAGATTGATTATAATAGTTATCAGGCGGCGGTACATTATAATACATGTTCTTCGCATAACGGTCCCAACATCCAGGTTTCTATTCAGCAAGATGACGAACTCCCTTGTCTGCCCAAGATCCACGAACCTTCGCTGTTGCTTAGTCTCCCGATCGATTCGGCCAATAATACGTTCGAAATGTTTGTTCAAGAGATGGAACGGTTCAGAGCAGCGCAGCTCATTTGGAAAGAGCCTATTATTAAGGAGCTTATTCGCACATGGAAAGTCTTTGAGAACAAATTCGAGGAATGGGTCAAGAACGCCTATCTACAGGTAGAGAAGTTCAAAGACGAAGGCTTAGCTGAAGAGGCGGATAAACTAGCCACACTCCTTGCTCAAAGCGATCGAGTTGCTCGTCCCGGCGAATTTGAGTTTCTATATTCGGTTCCATTTGGTGAGAAGTTAGTCTCGATCGACATTCTTGGGACCGACCGGCCCAAAAAAGCAGACGACAACCAATCGGACAATGACGAGTCGAAGGGTGAATCTTGTGGTATCCTAGACGGAAGAAGCGATGACGATTCTAGTTGCCGCCATGCATCTGTTAGCGATGTCAAGCCGATCGGAAATACAACGATAACGCCTCCAGGTTCAAAGAGTACCACACCTGCCCGCACGTTACCGCCCCGCGCGTGCCGCCGCCAGGTATGAGCAAAATAATCTATAGAAACTATCTTAATGCAGTCTAACGCAAGAAGCAGAGCGCGGCGGCACATAAGGCGCACAATAGGCTACCTCGGTCGAATTCACAGGGCTTGGGATCTAAAGCAACGCGTAACCTTGAACGAAAAAGGACGGGCGGGACACTATCTACCATACAAGAGGCCCCAGAAAAGGAAGAGCATAACAAACGGCCGCGTTTGGGCGACTAGTGTGGGCTGCCTGCCTTGTCAATTTCTTTCCTTTAGCCATCTTGTAATAGATTCCTCGAAGGGCTTGGTTGTGACTTGTGAGGCACGTTTCCTTAGCAAACAGCGACTTGGTTACGAGGGCTTCATCTTGACATAATACTCCGGTATATAAACGTGCGTTTAAATGTCGATTAAATACATGTTTATTCTCATTCAATGTCGGCGACGGTCTTGCGTCGTCCGTGCCACATTGATCTCAGCCTGTGTCCTAAGACCACACACACACACACACACACACACATATATATATATACATATATAACAGCGTGGACTCTACCATTTACTTCAATTTTAAGTCAGTTTAGTTCATCTGTGAGTCTACTAGACAATGGGACTTGTGGGAAGGTACAACGGACAGTGGCTATTATTACCCCTTACGGCGGATGCCTAGGTAGTACCTAGATTCCATTATATCTACAACATCAATATCACTTCGCTTCACTACAGACTCATTCAACGCGACGGTTCATAGAAGTGCGCTTCCGAGACTATCAAGGCAATCAACTCTATTGTTGCGTAAATGTTTCGCCTGTCGATGATGTGATGCGGACTCGTAACTGTAAAGATACTCTAAAAATGGGACTATCGCCATTTTTCAATTCTGCACATACGGTAGAGTGGCTCCAGGGACTTTAGTATGTTACCTAATATTACTGTTTGTTGGCACCTGTGCCTGTGGGGCGTGCGGCGGCTTGGCCATGTGGCTGAAAGGAGGATCAGTTGTATGTCAGAGCTTGAGATAACCTATTTTGGCTGTATAAGCGCTCATACGGGTACCTAGATTTACATAGTTCACGACGCAACAAGAGAGTACACCTTCTTTTCTCCAATCTGGTATTATTGCAACCCCCGTTTCACACGGTTAGATGGCGTATACAGTAATTTACGTAGCGGCTACCGTGAAGGAATAATCATGATGCCTCGTATCTTGCCTACATAGCCAGCTCACGTCTTTTCAACCAGATTACCTATCCAAAGCTACTAATACGAAGTTTTCGCGGTAGGAGTAAGGCCGAATAACATCATGTTGACATCAATGTCTAATCGTTGCGTCATTGGCTGCGGGGTACCAACTTTCGCTCTAGGTACAAATGACACTGCCAACCTGCAGCTCAATCGACATAATTACGTACTGAGGTCGCTAGGATGCCTTGACAATGGTTCTTGAATGGCTTTGTAGTAATTTATGCTTTGAAACTTCTTTCCATCCTAGAGTGAGCATAGCAGGTTGGTTCCTATGACACAGCTGCTCAAACATAGTATTACAAGGATGTGCTGTCTAGTTAACAGTAGCTATACACATAGTTCCGAAGGAGAACCGCTGAGAAACTACTCAACGCTCGGAATGACAAAAGTGTGCTGTTTTAGACTGAGCGATTGATACTGTAGAAAGAAGGGAGTAAAAGCGCAGTAGTTGTCGCGTGAAATCCGTGTTATACACTGTGCCTCGTAGCTTTTTTTGCGGCATGCGTCATTGTATGCACATGAACTTCCGAGAGCACTAGCTCCCCAGGTCACGCTGATGCTAAGAGCGAGTGCTTTACGCTCTGAGGAGGGGGAAAAGTTTTTTAGGATCCGAGAAAAGGATTGCGTGAGACTTTTGTGTGTAAAATTCAGCTGACGCTCGTTCTGCTCTATAGTGGCTGTCTGATATCAGTTGAGACTCAGGGATCTCAAGCCCAATAAAGGACGAAGTCGAGACGATGAGCTTCCTCACGTCTCACAGGCAGCATAACCCGGCCGCGGCGGCCGACGACCTCGAGGCCAACGCCGCAGCCCGCCAAAATGACCCGGGGGCCTCGAACACCGAGCACACCACCGGCGGCAACAGCAACGGCGGCGGGAGCGGGAGCGGGGAGCACGTCAAGTTCGGCGACTTCCACATGAAGCAGCCGCCGAAGAGCTCAGACCTCGGCGAGTTTGAGGCGCTCGACCGCTTCATCACCACCTATGAGCAGGAGCGCAGAGCGAGTCTCGTTAGTGCGGTCAGACTGGGTAAGAAGCGCAAATGGTGGCAGTTCTGGAAGTCGGATACGGGTGCGCCGCAGATCGTGGAGACCCCGACTGCAGTCGTTGGCAAGCCCCCGGATTCGTGGCTGGATACGGACGTGCATTTTGGTATCACCAGTGCTATGGTGGACGAGCGCCGTAAGCGGTTCGGATGGAATGAACTTACCTCGGAGAAGGAGAACATGCTTGCTAAGGTGTTTGGGTACTTCACGGGTCCTATTCTTTATGGTACGTTGACTGCGGGCGAGCGCCTTGCCTGTTCATTGATTTGCATGCTAAATATTGTTAGTGATGGAGCTTGCTGCCTTGCTAGCTGTCGGTCTTCAGGACTGGATTGATTTCGGTGTCATCTTGGGTATCCTGGCTCTCAACGCATTTGTCGGCTTTTATCAGGAAAAGCAAGCTGCCGACGTAGTAGCGAGTCTCAAGGGTGATATTGCAATGAAAGCAATGGTAGTGCGCGATGGGAAAGAGCAGCAGATTCTCGCTAGAGAGCTCGTACCCGGTGACATCGTAGGTGTTCGATCTCATTACGACTTGTGTCGGATATAGCCCTGAGGGCGGTGTTAACATTGATATCCAATAGGTGCTTATTCAGGAAGGCCAGACAGTGCCGGGAGATGCACAACTGATATGCGATTATAATAAGCCACAAGACTTTGAGCAATACAAGGTCCTGAAGAATGAGGATAGGTTTAATGAGGAGGCTGCAGAAAGTAGTGCTAATGATAGGAAAGAGAAGGAGAAGGAGAAAGCAAACGATGGCGACGATTCGAAGGATAATAAAGGACAAGAAGAGGACGAGGAAAGTCTGCGATCTTTCCACTATGGTGACTCTTTGGTTGCCTGCGACCAGTCGGCTATCACTGGAGAATCGCTGGCCGTTGACAAGTATATGGGAGACACCATATACTATACTACGGGCTGTAAACGTGGTAAGGCCTACGCGATTATAACCACATCTGCGAAGTATTCCTTCGTCGGGCGTACCGCCGACTTAGTCCAGGGAGCGAAGGACCAGGGGCACTTCAAGGCGGTCATGAACAGCATCGGCACAGCTCTCTTGGTTCTTGTTATGTTCTGGATCTTAGCTGCTTGGATTGGAGGTTTTTTCCATCACCTGCGTATCGCGCAGCCCGACGTTCAGAATCTGCTGCATTACACCTTGGTCCTTCTCATCATTGGCGTCCCCGTTGGTCTTCCGGTCGTGACAACCACTACCCTGGCCGTGGGTGCAGCTTATTTGGCAAAGCAGAAAGCTATCGTGCAGAAGCTGACAGCTATTGAATCTCTCGCTGTGAGTGTCCTTGCTTACATTGCCAGAATGACTCTAACCTGTGTGATAGGGTGTGAACGTGCTATGCTCAGACAAGACGGGAACTCTAACGGCGAACAAACTTAGCCTCCGTGATCCGTACGTAGCGGAAGGACAAGATGTCAATTGGATGATGGCTGTCGCAGCACTAGCCAGTTCCCACAACATAGCATCCCTCGATCCAATCGACAAGGTGACCATTACGACCCTGAAAAGGTACCCGAAGGCAAGAGAAATCTTGCGTCAAGGTTGGAAGACTGACAAGTTCACTCCTTTCGATCCCGTCTCAAAGCGCATCACCAGCTACTGCCGACTAGGAAATGACCGCTACATCTGTGCTAAGGGAGCGCCGAGAGCTATTCTAGCCCTAGCTGAAGTTGACAAAGAGACAAGTAACAGTTACAATGCGAAAGCGAGAGAGTTTGCACAGAGAGGATTCCGGTCCCTCGGTGTCGCGTACAAGCAGAATGACGAGCCTTGGATCCTTCTAGGACTACTCTCAATGTTCGACCCACCACGTGAGGACACGGCGCAGACGATCATTGAAGCCGCGCATCTGGGTGTCCCGGTGAAGATGCTCACTGGTGATGCTATTGCCATTGCTAAAGAGACTTGCAAGATGCTCGGGCTGGGCACCAAGGTGTATAACTCAGAGAGGCTGATCCATAGTGGCTTAACGGGGACGGTGCAACACGATCTCGTCCAGCGCGCTGACGGATTCGCTGAGGTGTTCCCGGAGCACAAGTATCAAGTGGTGGAGATGCTTCAACAGAGAGGTTCTTTAACCGCAATGACAGGAGATGGTAAGACCGTGCTTTAATCGAAGTTGATATCATCATTAACGGACTAACATTATCATAGGTGTCAACGATGCACCTTCATTGAAGAAGGCCGATTGCGGTATCGCTGTTGAAGGCTCATCTGAGGCAGCACAGGCCGCGGCAGATATCGTGTTCTTAGCGCCAGGTTTGAGTACGATTGTCTTGTCAATTAGGACGGCTCGCCAGGTACGTTTAAGCGATGGAATTCCTTGGGAGAGCACTTGCGCTTCATATTTGGATTGTTTTTTAAGTCGTTGCATGCGGTCCGGCTCAAGCAGCATACTAACTGTTGATCAGATCTTCCAACGGATGAAATCATACGTGCAGTATCGTATCGCCCTATGTCTGCACCTTGAGATATACTTGACGACCTCAATGATCATTATCAATGAGACTATTCGGCCAGATCTCATTGTCTTCATTGCACTGTTTGCAGACTTGGCCACGGTCGCTGTTGCCTATGACAATGCGCACGTCGAACCTCGTCCTGTAGAGTGGCAATTGAAGAAGATCTGGGTAATCAGCGTGATTCTGGGTGCCCTGCTCGCCGCAGGTACCTGGATCATTCGCGGCACCTTGTTCTTGAGAAACGGAGGTATAATCGAGAACTTTGGATCTATCCAGGAAGTACTGTTCCTTGAAGTCGCTCTTACAGAGAATTGGCTTATCTTCGTAACCCGCGGAGGCCAGACCTGGCCATCCTGGCAATTAGTTGGTGCGATTTTCGGCGTTGATGTCCTAGCGACGCTCTTCTGCTTGTTTGGTTGGCTGTCGGGTAGCGGCGGAGGCGTCATGAATACCACGCCGCATGACCAGTTTCATAATTCGAGCAATGGCTGGACGGATATTGTTACGGTTGTCGTCGTCTGGGCGTACTCCATCGGCGTGGTGATTTTCATCGCGATCGTCTACATCGCACTCAACGGCTTCCAGTGGGTGAACGACCTAGGACGGAAAGATCGGAACAAGAAGGACACGCATATCGAGAACATCATTGGTCATATCAACAAGCTTGCGCGTAAGTTCATCCCTTTCTTTAGCTTTGCGTGCGATATTTATTGATCGAGCTGACAATGCCTGCTGTAGTCGAACATGAACCTGACCCCAAGACGGGTCGCGACAAATATTACATTGTGGAGAAGACGACGGCTGAAGAGGAAGACCTTTAAGTGTCTTAGAACTAAGACACGGATAGTCCCGCGTCGTTAACGAGCCGTTCCACCGCGATGGAAGCCAAGCTGGATTGATGTGAGCTTTGGAGAGACTCGGTGTCGTGGTATAATCAGGATCAAGCTAGATTTTTGTACTTAATCGATAGTTATTAGTCCTTACAATACCTAATATTTGCAGAGTTTAGGAAGTTCGGTTCGCTTTTTCTCTAGATGAAGGTAATACCAAAACGGTTAAGCGCTTCAACAACAACGCTGGGTAGGGGTAGTATGACTGAGGAGTCTACCCGAAAGCGATACCGAGCTTAGCGCTTAGGTCCTAATTGCAATTAAAACCTTACTTACCTAACAAGACGTTTCTCTAATTGCATCTATAAAGCTCGGAAGCCGAGGACATCGTGCCGGTATTCCCATATCGTATCGTCCTCTCAAAGTACCTCCTAACATTTATCTATGTACTAGGTAAGATGATTACGCAGAGGTAGGTGTTATTGCGTAGCCGAACCCTGCACGACCTGAGATAATATGGTATGATTGGTTGTGTTACTCCCTAATCATATCACAAATGTCCGAATTACTATTTCGACTCTGCTACTTTTATAAGTTAATAACTTCAACTCGGACCCGGCCTCGGTCGAGACTGAACAATCCCGATTCTGTCGGTGTTTAGGTAGCCGGGACGGAAATGGTTTCCCTCGCTTTCGCATTCGCTTAGGTAGAACGGTTATGCACTATCTAGGTATACGTTTCGCAGTTTCAAGATGACGCAGGAATAGTCACAACCGTAGGAATAGTCACAACCGCAGGAACAGCCACAAACGCAAGAGCGTATATAATAAGGCCGTGAGTCAGTCCCGAGGTCGGTTCATTCATTTGATCATAATCGCTATTTAAATTCGGTTGTTTCCCTTGTTTTTATTCTTGCATGGACTAGTCGTGATACGACGACGCCTAATTGCGAAATACCTTCATCATGCTGCGCGTTTCAATCAAGACAGTATTCCCTGTCTCTGTTGCGCTGTCCTACGCGCTCACGAAAAGTAGCGACTCGGGATATCTGAGCGTCTTCTGCAAGGTTTACGCTACGTGCCTCTTGCTATGGGCTATATATCGCTTCATCCTCTATCCGAACCTATTCTCACCTTTGAGGCATCTTCCTACAGTAGACGGCCATTTATGGTGGACTCGGCAATCTCTCCGCTTGCTCACCGAATCTAGAGGTGCTCCCCAAAGCGACTGGTATGTTATCTCTCCTCATTGAAGATCAGCTAGCCCAACCTCACGCTAACTCGGTTGCCGTGGGTGATAGGATCGACCAGATTGGGGGCAGTCTTATCCGTTACCGCACGATTTTCAACTTGGAACGCGTCCTTGTAGCATCCCCTGAGGCACTAGCAGAAGTTCTAACGACAAAGAACTACCAGTTTAAAAAGCCCGACGCTGTCGTGACTGGACTAAAGCCAATTGCTGGGGACGGTATCCTCTTGGCTGAAGGGGATCATCATAAACTTCAAAGGAGAACCTTGTCACCGGCCTTCGCCTACAGACATATTAGAGATCTCAACGGTCTGATGTGGGAAATCTCAAGCTCTGCTGTTGGAGTCTTGACTCAAGCAGTGACCGCGTGGCCAAAGGCAGACGAGCAGCCTTATGTCACGGACATTGCTGAATGGGCTAGCAAGGCTACATTAGACATTATCCTCGTTGCGGGAATAGGGCAAGACCTTGATTCCGTTCGGAATCAAGACAGCAAGTACATGAACCTCGAGCGGATATACAAGTCAGTATTTACTCCATCGAGCCAAGACTTCGCCCTATTCCTGCTCCGTGTCTGGGTCTTGCCTAGCTGGCTTTTACCATTTGTGCCTCTTAGGAGGAATAGAGAGATCCGCCAGGCGGGGAGGACCCTTCGGGACATATGCCGAGAGCTTATTCGCCAGAAGAAAAGTGATCTCGAGTCCGAGATTGCCGACAAAACGGAAAAGGATATACTAACCGTGGCCTTATCATATGGCGGCTTTACAGAAGATGAACTCGTTGAACAGCTCCTCACATTTCTAGCAGCCGGGCACGAGACCACCGCTACAAGTCTGGGCTGGAGTATCTATGTCCTTTCAAAGAACCCCGAGATGCAGACTAGGCTCCGAGAGGAGATCCGTGCTCATCTTCCCAGCCCCTCTCTATCATCGCCTCATAGTGCTGAAGAGTTGGCTACGGTCATTGACCATCACATGCCATATCTGCGTGCGGTATGCCTAGAAGTACTAAGGTACTTCGCGCCTGTGCCTGTAACGTTCCGTGAGGCAGCTGTAGACACATCCATCTGCGGCACGCCAATACCGGCGGGCACACAGATAGCCATCTGTCCCCGGGGTACTAACAAGAACGTAACGCTCTGGGGCGACGATGCTAAAGTCTTTAATCCTGATCGATATCTGTCACAGCCAAAGCAAGAGTACACCGATCCGCTAGATGAAGACGGCCAGGGCGAGAGCTCTAAAAGGAATGTAGGAGCTAGAAGTAACTATGCAACTTTGACCTTTTTACACGGTCCTAGGAGCTGTATAGGCCAATCATTCGCGAGATCCGAGCTCGCGATCCTGCTGGCTACGCTTGTGGGGAGATTCGAGTTCGCACTGGCCAATGAAGCACAGGCTGACGAGACGAAGTTGAAACTGAGGCGAGGAGCAACAAATCGCCCAATTGGGGGTGTACACGTGAAGGTCAAACTTGTAGAAGGATGGTAGAGGGGGTACCTTAGGTAGGTGGGCACCTACCTAAGGTACATAGGTAGTATAGTAGGAGTTGGAAGTGTGTACCAGTGAGGCTACTAAGAGGGGTTAGGTTCGATTCCTTTTAGCGCTATATGGTTTTCGACTTTTAGCTCATCTGTAGGCTGCGGTCTTACCTAAGTCTCGAGTTGCTGCGTAAGTACTTGATAGATAACGCTTTGCCACATAAATATGTACTAGTACAGAATGTCTATAAGGGAGTATTGGGATAAGCGATATTCGTGGTCTTTAATTAAATAATGCACATAAACCTAATAGACTAAGACCCTACGATTGTAGACACTGGCTGTCACCCTTCTTTGCACTTTTCCTAATCTCACACACCCACACGGCGTACTCTCTCTCTCGGCCGAGTCCTGCTGTAGGGCAAGTCAGGCACCCTCCATTAGAAGTGCAACTATTAGTTTCTAGGCATACGTTCACATCATGATACCACGTCACCCCATTGGTATATATCTAGATGCTCCAAGGTCGTACGGTATGACCTTGACCTCCCCACGGCCGCGCTCTTTATTCAGTCCTGCGTCATCCTACCATTGATTGGGGGCCACGTCACTGCATCTAGCTGCGACGTTCATCAGCTCAGGTACCAGAATATCTATGCTTCAGTGGCTGCCCGAACTTTTTATATATCTCTTTTGTCTCGTGGCTTATTCCGATATATCTACATACTAGTAGCTCTACGACGTAGGCTGTAAGCAATCTAATGCAACAGGTATAACGGTATGGTACGCTAAATGCAATGCAGGTTTCGACATTCCCCCCGATTGGCCGCGCCACCAGGACTAGCTAATATATACTTTACGCATATGTGATACAAGCAGGATTCGCAGATGAAGACGTTATGTCCGGCTGCCCTTGTGTCTGCCCTGCGGAGCCTTCCCCCTGCTATGCGAGGTAGATATCTCACTCGCCGCGGCAGGGCGATCAACTGGTAGCGTCAATTGATCCCGTGGTGATGATTGGTGGGTGCCCCCATAATCACGCATGGAACTTGCAATAAGACATTTTCGATGACCCTTTCTAGAACTACTCTGGATTGTAGCGTAGGATTACTAGGTTGCATCGAACGGGATGACCGCGTATCCTGACGCCCCCAACTCCTCCGTGCGGGGTCTTGTCGCCGCCCTCTCAGGCGCACCGTCAGCTCCTAGTGGTCAATCACTACTGTGCAAGAAAATTCTCATGCCAACTTCGATTCGGGAGGGCGCATTTACCGAGTTGCCTAGCTGATGGGTAGACGCTGGCGCTATCGTCCACCCAACCAGATCCTCCTTCAAAGGCATCGACCGTGAGGTAATACAACATTGCCAACTCGGGTTGAAGGGCTGATGAGTGGGACCATGGTCTACCGTTGATGGTGTAACTGAGTCTCCGTTGGCATCCGGTTCGAGTATAAAAGACGCTCTGCTCTCCCATCGCGATGGGCAACCTTCTCTAAATCTACTCGTCGCCGTCGCACACGCGCAACAAATTGACCCCCCTCCTAAGGTTTGCTTCCTGCTCTCTGGTCTCATTTTCCTCGCTTTCCTCTTCGCTTTCTATCCGTTTTCTACAAGAGACAATTGTCTATATACATACAAAGTTCAACGTTCTTTTCTCATTGCATGCTCATAGCCAAATTCACTCCATGACCATGCTAGACATTCCAAACAACTCATGACATTTCTTTCTTACTAAGTGAGGGCTCTTGACCCCTCACACCCACATCCACAATGTCTTTTCCTAGAGAGCCTATAGCCCAAGCGGGTTCTTCCACCATCTCCCCCTCATATGGTGGGCAGATCATAACCCTAGAGTGACCATATCGTCCATCACGTGATATAGAATCACCATCGGCTACGGCGAAACATGATTGCGAAACTTTCTCCCGACTTTACTCCGATCTTCCCCCATCGAGACTCTGTGCCACATCCCAGCATAACGCAATGCTCCGCCGACACTCTCCGTGCCTTCGAGCTTCCCTCGGCAATACACCGGGGATATTACAAGATTGTATCTCCCATTGTTGATATACTTCATCTCGGTATGATGGAAGTACGACCGATCACCTTCGGTTGAGGTTCGCCAGCACCCATCCCGATACGACCATTGCAGTTGGGGGCCGCATGTGGCCACAGGTGATTGGTCAAAGTTAAGCAGTAATATAGGTCGAGGCTCGCTCACCGAAGTCTTACAAAGCTTTATCAATATTCCACTTCTCGGCAAGGTGGGGAATATTGATCACAAGACGGCGGAATCGATCGATGCCGCCGAACAGTCAACCAGTCATCAGCGATTCCGACCCGGACGTAAATACCTTCTACGACTACGAGAACTGCTGCCTGCGAACCCTCGATGCCTGAGTTTCTCCCCCGCGATCGACTTGCAGGACGACACTGGAGCGCGAACCAACAGTTAGAAACGGCGGCTCGGGGTTCCCAGCAGCCGACGGTTCTCTTTAAACATTATACGTATTGAGAGAAACTACCGTAGAGAATTGCTATTTACATTAGGTGCTTGCACAGGGCGTTTCAAGCTCGAATGAGGATCTGTAGCGGTTCGAGTGAACCATGCTGCCAGATGGTTAAAGCATTATTTTTCCTATGCTCTCCCACCATTCTTGAATAAAATCAGTCAATTCGCAAGGATACTGCGATTGTCGCCCACTTAGGTAGCGATCAACCAGAACTGTAATTCCGTTGTTCTTTCATAGAAATATATGCCATTTAGCTACCATCTATATAGTATGCGTAACAACTCCCCCGCTTGTTCCTGTCTTACCTGTTGATGAAATGTCTTGTCCATTGGCGACCTCACAGCCTCGTTATTTAGGCAGCTAATCCCCACAATCCCATACCCTTTCAACAACTAATAGCGTCGTACCTAAACTATGTCATGCCACACCCTAAGACGGATGTTTTCTCCTTCAACTCCGATGGTCCCCATAGCATCGTAAATCAATCCAATGTACCGTACCTATGCAACAACACCTAGTGAGACTGAGGGTATGTATACTTGACGTGCTTCCCCCCCCGCATGAAATACCGTCCACCAGACCATTCGTCCCCGGCGTTTTACTGGCCTCATCGGCCTCAGCACTGGCCTCGGTAGAGTTCTCCGTAAGCTATCCGTTTGGCCCAACTTCGACATCTGGTGGAGAGGCAATCAAACTTTCATGCATGCACGGGGCTGTGCACGTGAAAATGACTGAGTGAATGACTATGTGATCACATACATACATACATGTCGCGCCGTAGGTAGGTAGGTAGATTTCTTTCGTTAGGCCATTAAGCACAGGAACAGGCATCCAAGTGCCAGTGGCGCTGAGGCCATTCCCGCTTTTTCAACCTAGTTGTAGCGGGATTCAAACCTATTGGTTTGCTGGGGCATTGCGCCCATGTGTAGGCGTCCTGAGGACTTTGGACTTACGGGACGGCGAGACGGCGACTGGCGCAAGCTCGGAGGTTCTTTTTTTCTTTAAATGAAGGTGAGGTCGTCCTGATTCATATCTCATCATCCCGTTCGTCTCATGTCTACAGACAAACTACTGCTAGGTTGAATACCTTGTCGAGAAGTAAAACTATTCATTATCACTTGCCACCAAGCTAAGTCAGCTCGTGTCATCATGCCGTCCGCATCCAGTACCCAAGCATACCATGCGTACGTCCCACACCTCACTAGATCTCCGTCTTAGCACTCTTAGCCCCTATCGTCACCACCCGCACTACTGTCCAGAGCTAGCTAACCCCATCTTCAGTCAATCCTCGGCAAACCAGCACTATTACAATGCGCACCCACCCACCTCTCACGCTACCGACAGCCAGAGCTTGCGCACATACCGGCTCTCAAGCTACAGCCAAGACCCTCACCGTCCCGTGATGGCGTCATCGCAGAGCGCCGCGAGCATCGCGAGCGGGCACCAGGCGCGCGTCACCCAACAGACAGATGCGATTCTGGCGCAACTCTACCGTCGCTGAAGCACAGCGGCATTCCTAAGTCTAAAGCTAAAGTAAGAAGACACTGAAACCATTTCTACACCTATGTGCTAACAGATAGTGAACAGCAAATCAGAGCTCGTGTCGGATAACAAAGGTTTATACATTTTCCTACACGATATCGATATCGGACCAATTACTTGCATATGTAATCTAGGTCCGATATGTAGAATCAGCCAGGGGGGAGGCGCTATTTTTAGGACCTCGTGGCTGAACCCCTCCTGTTTGCCCCGCGGTTTTATTGGCCACCCACACGCTTGGCTATGGGTGCCACCTCTATGTGCCAGGCCAGTTGAGGCCATTTCACTATTCTATACTACTACACTACACTACACTACTGTACACCACTATCACCAGTGAAAGTGCCCGACTGGCACGGGATTGTATATACCGACTACTACTATTAGAGAAAGGCGGGGGAAGGGCATGGTGGGATGTCTAATCCACCGAATCTACCGTGATGAGGTAGACGGGTCGTGCTGGACGCCCCGCGATGTAAAGAAGAAGCTTTACATTTATCTAGATCGCTATACCCAATCAATTGCTTATACTCACAAGACTAGCCGAGACCAAAACCACTAGTGCTTTCGGGAATTGAGCCCAACTCAAAATATACCCTTACGAAGGTAGACGTAGGTAGCGAGACATTCAGCTGCCTTAAGGCCATAGCCCTTCTATATCTAGTACAACATCAACTATACCCCATAGCTTATTCTTGCCCCATTTGGTAGGTCCCCATCATATAAGGCGAGGACTCAAATAACGGACTGTAATTTCTTGAACTGGCATTTGCAGTACGCATTCCGTGCTTGCTGACAAGGTCTATGCCCCGCCAAAGTCAGCATTTTCGCCTAGGACTCGGGAGGCTCGGATGCGCGAGGCCAGGTAGGTTAAATTTATAACTTGAATTTGATATTGAGGCCAATTTTTCGTTCGTCCCTGGGCCCTCAGATGGAAGATACCGGCCGCAAGTGGCACCTAAGTAGATAGACTGTAATGGCACCAGCAGAAGGGATATATGGAAATAGGAAACGAAAAATAGATCTATAACACTCAGAAAAGACTCTAGAAGGAAAGGCGGAAGAAGGAAATGAAAATAGGACCTGGATGGCAGTATTCTTCTGATGGCTGACTAGCTAGAAGGAAGGGAGACTGACGGAGCCAGGAAAATAGCTATCTATATTAGGTACAGGTGGGTCCCCAAACCGGGTCCCAGTCGTATGACGTAACATAGACCCTACCTAATCTACAATAGGAGTAACAACATAGGTACCTAAGGCCATAACAACAGCTACACCGGCTAGCTATCTCTTGGTTAGTACCTTTAATCAAGCTGATTAGCCTATTTCAGTCTTCCATTCTCTAGCCTAGGGCTGAACTTTTCATTGAGGGGATCAGCAAGGTTGTAAACCTATCAGAGCAGAACTCAGAGAACAATGGTGGTGCGCCCCTTAAAACTAGGATCAGTAGCTAGATACACTAGCTATCTCGTCAACGTGGGATAATCAGACTATTTTTGCTTTTTCTTCCACATTTCCTGCTACGACGGGGAACATCGAATTAGACACCGGGACGTGACCTTACCGATATATCCTAGAGGGTACCCTAAGACCGTTTCTCGTGGGTAAATATTCGATGGCAACGCATGTCACATTGATGCTGCTGAACTTGGTTAACTATTAACAAGTGAGGTACTTAATGTGTGAACACTGGATATCTAATATATACCTAGGTACTTTTACCGGATTCCAGAGACCCTGTCCAATGGTGGCTTTGTTAGGGTCGCAGCTTACTTTATCCCTTTGAATGCTGTTTGAGCACAGCGACTTTTTCGACCCCCCTCCCCCCCCGGCGTAGATCAACTACATTGTTTAAGCGCATAGAGAGCGGCTTTTAGCAGCATACTTATCCACTTATATAAGTACCCATTTATCTTATCGATATATTTTACAAGGTATAATTAGGTGGAATCCGGGGGTAAAGTGAAGTATCTTAAATCCGCTGATTTTATTGGCCAACCGCACTCCACCCAAAGTCGCTGTGCCGAAACAGCATTCAAAGGGAATGTAATGCCACCGTCCAATTAAAATGAAAGTCACATTTGTGCTATTATCATATGGAGGTCGAGGCCACCTAGAGCTACTACCTTTCAAAACTGGGGCCAGCCCCTTATCGCGCTAAGTCCCTTGCCCTGCTCGACTGCTCGAGCCCCAGCCTAGCGCGACAAGGGGTTGGCCCCAGTTATGAAAGGTGGCAGCTCTAGGTGGCCTCCGCAGCAAAAATAGAGCCATAGTGCAAATTAAGACAATAACATACGGTCCAGCGGCTGGATAATATATATAATATTTCGGGTCGCTAACAGCTGGCAGAATAATCGGCTATGCGCTAAGGAAAGGTGGGGTCTAGGCCCTTGACAGTTTAGCTGAGACCGTTAGCGGCCCAACCAGCTGCTCATCGAGCCGCTAGACCGTATGTTGTTTTCTTGATTTGCACTATGGCTAGGGATAATGGGTATTTTTGGCGTAGACCTCCGTATATATTAGAACTATGAGGCTCCGGTGATCTCTTTGATCGCGGCTTCAGTAGTATAAAATCATCTAGTAATGATTGTTCCAATGGAGTAATGCCGCCCAGCCATAAGAAACACTCGCATCGTACATCCCCATACTCGCGACCATCCAGGTCAAAACCACAACATCAGAAACAGCCTAGTCTCGCATCAACATCCACAACGGATCCAGAGGTAGCTACATCCTAATCATCCTCTTCTTATAGCGCTACTTGACACGTTTGTCAGGCAAATCAAGCATTACCGACGCCGAGACCGACACCGAGACTGAAGCCGACGTCCCCCCGATCTAGCACTCTTGCGTGCCCCTTCTATAAACTCAATCCAGCAGCATATCAATCCTGTGCCCGCCTCAAGCTGTCGAAAATCAGCTATGTGAAGCAACATCTAGTGCGACACCACATGGCTCCCAGATATTGTCCACGATGCCTAGAGATCTTCTCCGCTTTTACGGACTTCGAAGCACATCTCCTTCAAAAAGAGCGCTGCAAAGAGAAGCAGGGCGAGGTAGAAGGTATCACCGAGACCGTCAAAGAGCGACTATCGCGACGTTCCGATCACTCGGTCAACGAAGCGGAACAATGGCGCGACATCTGGAAAATCATATTCGGGTCGAACCCCCCGCCATCTCCATACATCGACTTGGATCTTCCGGAAGAAATAAACCTATACAACGATTATTTATTCTCCGAAGTCCCCAAGCGACTATGTGGGAAAGATGTTCCGCAGTCGTCAGCAGAGAGGCATAAACTTGTGCAGGACACTGTGTTGGAGGTTGCAGAGGCCTGGAAGAGCCTCTGGCGACAACGAAGGGTACCAATACCAGCTGTATAACGATTCAAACTAAGTACCGTGCGAGAGGTTTATGCATGCTTAGCACTGTAAGTCAGAGCCATGAGGTCAGACCACCTTTTCCCATGTTATCTATCTAATTTTGCGAACCTCCGGATTCTTCGGAAGGGAAAGGATTTCGATAACCGATTACCTACGTCGTAATGTTTCTGCGTGCGGACCAATCGCATTCTATCGATATTTTGTCCCAATACAGAAGCTAATTATGATTGTAACAGCTCCCGTTTTTGTAAGCTTGGCGCGCACTCGTAACCAGGTACTATCACAGTACGCCAAAACCAATACTGTGGATACTATACTGGGCAGTAGGATGAAAATATTTTCTAATCGGTAGCAGCGTCGCACTCTTAGAGGTACCAATACCGCTTCTACCCCCACGGTAACACTCCAGTGGGAGAATATGGGTAAGCTCATTGATTCTAAACCAAGTTAGATGCTTATTTGATTGCAGCGATAGCTAGGTAGATTCAGGGACCATATATAAAAGTTAAGACTGCTGTAGGTTTAAGAAGTACCTAATATTGATCATTCCTATTCTATATAATAGATTTTGCTCAGGAGGGCTTAAGCTTCAGGATGATAGTACCTATGATAAGTCATTAGGGTAGATCGTTACTTTTTGTGCCGTACACCTTTATTTCTGTAATTTTCGTACCACGATAATTCGATCCTAGACGTATGCAGGGCTCGGGAAATTGACGATAAAGAGCATACCATTCCACCATGCCACCCGTACTTTGTATACATCAGGCTTGGATTTTGAAGCCACATAATTTCGCGATAGCCATTGCTTTTGATGTTTTACTGCTATACAGAAAGAGGAGTTTTTCTAGATTCTCCAACTAAACACGCAGAAGTGAGGGGTGTGGATACATGAAACGACCGAAACAGGTTATCGAAACGGTACAAGAATGATCTCCAAAGTAATTAGAAAAGTTGGTTGGTACCGACCCTACGAAAATCTGTTGGGCCTCACGCCCAGGTGGTTGAGGCTCAATGAGCCCGACGATTCATTGGGCTGCTTTCGTCCAATCCAGAAACGTCAACGTGTCTTCCCAACTTCATTCGTACGCACGTTAGTAAGCCTCTACCTAGGAAGCTCAATCTTCGTTTCTATGCCATCTATGTATCCCATCTTTGGATGTTGCTCCAAACATGATCTACCATTTAGGCATCCGATCGCTATGCCACGAATCGCGCTAGATCCACGACCCGAGCCGTGCGCTAGAGAGGAATACCGAGCACTGTCTATAATCTCGTACGGTACTTCCCCGCTTCTCAAGTTACGCTAGGTATTTCTCTAACCGTCCCTTCTCGTTCCTCCATCACAGGAAACGGGCATGGTTCGGACTCTATCGTTGTCAGCGAGTTTTATTCATGCCCTTATTGCCAAGTCGGCCCATACCTGCCGGCCGCCCCCGAGGTACGGCGTGCTTGATAGGGATCTAAACCCTCAAGGTTACGAACCTTGATGCCAGGGATCCTGTTCTTGGAGTAGGTAGGCGATAAACCACCGTTGCCATCGAGAAGCTTCTAAAACTACGTCTCTAGGTACCATCTACCTATAGGTACCTGCCTTGCAATCTGGTATTGACTGCCTATACAGGAACAGTCTCTTTATCTCGAATCTCACAATGTTGTAGTCCGGTTGTCCCCATAGTAGTTACAGTATGTATATACCTACATTCAAGCTTGAAGTTGTTTATTGTGTTGCTTAACTGCCTTACTTCCCTAACTTTAGCTGTTCTTCTACTGTTACCATCTCTGTACCCTAGGGTATGCTACAAGCTTTTATCCTTGCCCCTGAACGTTAGTTTATTTTTTTTAGCCCCGACTTTGGTCTTCCTCTAGAATCTACTGGTTATAGTCTAAAAACAGCCTACATTACGTTTTTAGGCAGCGCCGCCTGCAAGTGGCCCTTCTAGAAAGGGTGCCCACACACATAGCCGAAGAAGGGAGTCGAACCCTAGTGCGCACTTACAGCACTTTGTCGGATCACCGGTCGCCTGCGGACTAAAAGGGAGCCGCGGTCCGCGTGTCCCTAAGATCGTTCATATAATAGAGTGAAATATAAGTAAATTTGGTATATGTACCTACATTCCATAATGCTAATATTCCGAGTCAGGGGTCATAAAACTAAATTCTCTCACCAGGGATCCGATCAAGGGTCCCTTGCCAGTAATACGTCGTTTCTTCCCAAACCCAAGCTCGAACATGGAAGAATATGGGGGGTAAAGCTTGATCCGAGATACCTGCCAGCTTGATAAGTAAGTATAGTACTTCCACGCTAGCAGCCAAATTAGTCATGTCTTTGTATATTTAACACAGAAGAAAGTACTAGCAATATCCACTTCCTGGCTCGAGCTCTGAAACCTTACAAATCCACAGTACATAACTATAGTAAGTTCGCCCTGAGCAGATCTATTACATTATGTACGAACGAGCAAACTTTAAGGTCAGCGGTATATAACCCGCGAGCAGCCCCTCTCCAAGCCCACGCCTAGTGTTTCTCATGTCATTTTATCCGGCAGTTTTTGATTCCACGCTTTGATTAATCAGAACGGCAACTATTACTCCTAGCTTACGTGCACCTTGCCTTTAACTACCCAGTCAAGCCCTGCAAGCCACCAACGTCGTTACCTAGATGCATCATGGGGGCTGAGCTAAGATCACGTGAGCACAGCCATCTTCGACCAAAATATTTCAACTTACTGTACGGAGCAGCTGGGTTACTTCTCGTTTCTTCACTAGTAGATATTGACTACTCCGGGCTCGAAGTACGAGCATCGATGAGTGTTTAACCTTGCATAAGTAGGTGGATGGATCACCACAGGTTGGCCCCATCTAACTCGTTGTCGAGCTATAGAAGAGGCATTCTCTCCTATACTAGCAAGGGAATAAGAGTTACGGCTAGTGATAGAACTCGGGATTCTATCTAAACGCCAATTATCGTTACAAGACACAGAAGACAACACTTAAAGTGTACGCTCTACAGCATATCAGCGAGAACTAGCGCTTAAGTTCTAACAGAAAAAGTGAGGTGCGCAGCATCGCGCAATTGGACAACGAATGAAGAAGAATTAATTTTAATTTTATTCAATTCTATTTATCCTCGCAACCATTATACTCTTCTCTGCCAGACTACTTTACATCAAAGATGCTGTTGCGATAGCATGGCAGATGCACATATCGGGATATGTGCCCGACAACGAAAGTTGACGATGTGTGTGGGGGCGCGGTGGGTTGGACGATCGAAGCTCACGGGTTGGTGATGAAGAGGGCGGGTAGCGGCAATTGACCTGAGTTTTTGGGGGTAGCTGTGGGTACGCGGCTACTCTAGGAGCTACTACTCGGGTTGGTGCAGGTTAGCAACCAGACAGGATTCAGGGGTACCTAATTGTTGAACGGGTATCTAGGAACAATACGCATACGAACCTTCCATGGCCGCGGCCTTTTCGACTTGGAGGTGCGCTACCCTTTGGGTTTGGGCTACCATGCCGGCGGCTCGCTTTCTCCTCTTGTGCCGCCAGGTGGGCTGCATGCCTTTTTTCCTCATTTTGACGTTCGATTCGCATCTTCGACTCCTGTTTTTCCATGTGCTTCTTTTCGGCTAGCAATGGCGATGAGCGAACAGGTATTGCACAGCACATTGGGATGGGTTGAATGACACATGTGATACGGTTATGTGTATGTGCCGACCAAGGAGATGAGGGAACTTACCGGGTGTCAGCTTCTTCCGGGCCTTGACCCTGTTAGAAGTCACGGTAGCAAGCATGTTCTCGGGGATTCAAACGTCTAGGCCTCGGAAGCGATTTGGAACCGAAAGCGTTGATAAAAGCGTCAAAGCACTTTGATGGCTAAAGATACTATCGCTTGCTAAACTAGGAGACTCAACAAGACTTGAAATAAACAAGACTCGGAACAACAGACACTCAGTGTGGCAACGTTGGGCAAGCGAGCACTAAGTCGCTAGTGCTCTTGTCTACTCCACCGCCCGGGTTTACCGAACTTTCCGCAATGCTGAGCTGCCGGTCGGAATACATCAGTCAGCCGATGAGTGGAAGTACACCCATCGATTGAGATGTACTCAAACATGTTGTACCTCGTCTACTACACCTATCGGGGACTTAAGCTACGCTCCGGCCCTACCTAGGTGACTACGAGAAATTCGCGCTGATTTCGGTTACCATCAAAACCATCTTGGCTGAGAACCGGAAACATCCGGGTTTACAGTTCATGATATAAACGCACTGTCCTCTAAAAGCACGGCACCGCTGTGCTGACAGTCGCTACGTTCTCTACTTAGGTACTCTATCACTCGAACCCCAATGTTTCGGGGGAAAAAGGGATCAATTAACAACTCAATAGTAATTAAATAGGCCTATGTCTATTTAACTTTTTCTCAGCGATCAAAGGGATTGATGATGAATCACATCAGTTCGGCCTCCATCCGAGCAAGCCGTGGTAGCAAGCAACAATACGGCAAGAACATTACGCCACCATATATTCCTAAACAACTCGAGGAGACGACCCCATTATGGCCAAGAACCCAGCGCAATCGCATTACTACCCTAACGCAGTCTACAACATGTTTGTCAATGTCAGCTCTAGGCAGAGCTAAACTTGTTAATGCGTGCGATCGAGGAAAACAGACCCTAGTTAACCATCACCCATCCAAATACGGTGTATTTAACATACATGTAGTATTAGGCTATCACCTACAATCCCCAGGTACAGGAACTTGGTAGATATGCAGATACTTATCTCGTCGGTAGGGACTTTCGCCCTCTATCACCTTACACCATCGGCGATTATGATTACAAGCCTTGCAGTGCGCATTCCAGTGGCAAATACGTGTCCTTAGGCTGCACCCAACCCACCAGCACCATGCCTTTGAATGCTACCTACCTAAGGTACCTACCTACATCCAGGTACATACACGTGGGTGGCTTTAGCTCCACATTGCGCAATTGAGAGCAATGGACAACAGTGCCTACAACCGACTAGGTAGGTACCCTTTTTTTTATCTATTATATCCTCAGGCACCCAGGTAGTTATCTTCCACGCATTATATACATTGTTAGTTACAGCATAGCGATCCGTTGTAGAAGTTCTCTGGCGCCCGTCTCGTGACCTAAGGACGGTGCTAATACGCTTGTTTCAGATACTATGTATGTGAGAGTCGAACAAGGGGTCAAAACAGGCTCTTGACCTTACATGTACTATCTACTCGGGTACGCCTGCCCGTCTACACTGTAATATGATTTCCATTTTGCATTACGTGTTAGAATATGCGGGGAAATGCTTGATAACTACCCCTCACGGTAGGTTGTATGTCACATGTCGCGTAAGCGATTCCCTCTACAACACCTTGAAGCGGGGCAATGAGAGAGGTATAAGGTCTTTATGAAATCTGCGAAATAGTTTACTTAGAAGGCTCATCCAACTAACTACCCAATGATGTCTAGTACGAAAGCTTGCAAATAAATGAATTGAAGGACCTTCAATCACCATAAATAGTGCCATAGAACTCGTTAAATCATACATTAAAAATCTAAGATTAGGACAATATTCCGGTAGATATAAGGAGTATATCTCGGTACCTACCTAGTATTGCCTGCAAAACCAGCCCCCATCATCTGTGGCCCGCCATTGAGGGCATTGCATAAAAGCTACATAGGTTCACTATTACCAACGTAGTAAATTCCTGAATTAGGTTACAAGGCGCATAAGTCGATGCATCAATCACAATAGTATATAGTTCTGTGTATGGTTATATGCATACTCCCACCTTGCTAGTTGAACTCCAGCCAGAGAGGAATTGAGATTACATAGTTGTAAGTACCAAAGACCTTCCTTGATGCTTATGTTATGGCATCCTAGTGTTAAGGATAGGTACCTATCAAAAGGTACCAGGCTATCTATGCTGATCAAGCTAAGTCGTAAGCAGCGCTCTAGTCTATCATCGGCAAACGGCTAGTAATGGTCATGTACAGACAGGGGAAAGTATAGGGCTCACAGGAGTGGCTCGTAACGTATGCTCCCTCGATTAGGTACTCCATAAATTTTCCGACATTACCTATGCTACCTATCACACACGCGGCTTAATAGAGACAACAACATTGCAGGAAACAACGTAATAATGAGATTCAACGATATTTTATCCAATATCCACGTATTTCCACCTTTGTCTACTTGTTTTCTTGAAATCTACCACACAGGAAAGGAGATAGGATGACTAATGAAAATGACCTCATTGGCATGTGTGTGTGCACATGATGTCGCGCTGGAACGGAGTGTTAGCTCGCCATAATCGAAGTGAACAAAACTTTCAACTTATATCGGCCGAATTCCCGCTAACCTGCTAGGGAGCTGTAAAAGATAACCTCCCCAATAGAGTTACGATGGATTCTAAGTCGGACAGTTAAGGGGAAAGTTCAAGGTTTTACTAACCCCCCATTTTCGAAGCAAGCTAACATTCCTAATCCCAGAGGATGATGTCGTCCTTACGACCCGGTACTTGAGCTTCCAAGGAAAAACACCAAGATAGCTGCAAAGCTATTTGAAAGGTCAATTCAAGTCGGAATAACGCCCACAGTGCCATGATGTTGCACTTACGCTGCGGTGGCTGCAAATATTTCTTGAAGTGACGCCATCGTAAGAAGGCTCATTGACGTCGAAAACAATCCCGTCAAAGCCGCAATAATGCCGAGCCGCGTAGGCATATCGTGGACGTTGTATAGGATGATAATAGCTGCGATCGGCAACGTACAAGCAGTCAATACGGTAAAAACTCGGGTGGACCGAGCAATTGACTTATAAGTATATGTTACCGTAGGGCGGTGGTCTCGGCAGTTAAAAGGGAGACTCACCCCCTCTCCCGTTTTCTATTTTACATTCCGTTAGACAGAGAGTTTTCCCACACAATGCTAAAAGTGGGCTAAATATAACATAGGAAGAAACGGCTCTCTCTCGGCGGGATATTCATACATGAATGTGCCTCCCAATGAGGTTATGGTAGATGTCCACAATAGTGTACGTTACCAAAGCGGTAAAACGGTCCATTGCCGAGTGCTCGAATGTAATCAAGTCAGTTTCGTCGCAGTTGTACCATGTTTTCGAGTCACGGCTCATAATAGAAATAAAGCCCATCGTTGGACGCCTTATCCATTCGCGCAGGTCTCCAAGAATCTTTACGTGTGGTGTCCGAAGCGCTAGTACCTGGTTTTGAAGGTGGAGTGCTTGATCTATAAAAGGTTTAGATCATCGTTGCTAGGAATTTAATCTGGGCGCAACAACACTGATGCTCACTCCCCTAGGAAAATGCACTGCATGCAGAAAAACAAAGGCAAGTACGGAGTCAAGACATACAGTAATCGGATATAAGCGCGCGAAGTTTCATGATGAGGTCGTACTGCTTTCGTTCTGGGCTGCCTGTGTCGAAACTAGCCGAATCGGACAGCAAGGTCCAACACTGGTAATACTTTTGTCGAGCGTCGTCATTTGACTGGCTATCCTTCTTCTGAACTGACTCCAACTGATGTCCAAGTTCCGTGAGCTCAGCCTGAAGGTACAATAAATTCTCGTTAGCTAAGGTGCTAAATCTTCGGTAGATAGCGAGCTGGGGCTCCTGGCCCATGAACTCAGCCAACCTGGTATAACCGCCCGCCTCTAAAGAATCCAAGTCTAAGCTACCTGTTTCCTGGACCATGGCTCGGGGTAGAATCAGGACTAGCGGAATGGAGACAAGACGGGTAGCCCGCATATCTCCCCCACAGTGGAGCAAGCTTGCTAGTTATATATATATCCACAGCGGGATAGAGCCGCACATAAGGAACCTGCGAACTTATCATGTAAACGGCCGGGCGATGGCCACCGTAGGGCTAACTACGCTATGTGTGCGCATTTATCTGCCTTTTGGGTGATTACTGGGCTGGAAAACTTGATGTAAATGCAAGCCACAGCTTTCCGTCACGCAATGAGGGTGGGTGGTGTGGTATCAGTCCCAGCTCAGCCTGCCGCAAAAGTAGCAGCGATGGCATAGAAGGAGCGTCGAAACCACCACCCTTAAGAATAGTCGATAAGGCGCTTCGAATCATCACTCAATAGGAACAATGCCTCAATTGAGACCTGCATACCTTTGCAGACCGCCAGTCTTATCTCGGTATGCCTATTGCACACATGCAGGACCACCATACCGTCGCTTCATCCTTTGGAGACTACTTATACGGCCGCAAGTGCAAGTTCAGGCAGATTCGGATTCGGGCACGAGTTTAGAGGCGGCCATAAAGTCCAGCCCGACGTAAAGTAAACACTTGTTCCAACCTATCCAACCTGTCTGCCTTGTAACCTAGAGTCTAGAATGTGAGAATCGATTAATCAAGGGGGGCGATTGGGGCTAAAGGATCTGATTGGCATGTATAATATGAAATCCTTGGATGATATTCTGAGGTCCACGTAGAAGATATATTCCCGACCACCATTTCTTCTCTCTACGTTGAGGTAGGTACCACCACTACACTGTAAAGTAACAATCGTTGAACCAGTTGTCTATGCTGAATTCGTTATCATGTTGTTAGTTCCGCCTGAAATAAAGAAATTCGACGCAACAACCGAGAATAGACCCTGTTATATCGAATACCTAGACAACTTTGAAATTCATAGTTAGCCTGAGAATGACATGTAATATTCCCACCGGGTATATCGTAAAAGCTGACATGCCTGCCTTCTACATGCCAAGGCATCAAGGAGACCGGAATCTGCACAAATTGGCAACCGGGCCATGTAAATAAGCCTAATGCATAGCCGTCAGATTGCTAATTTTAGACATAGTGATTAAATTAAGCCAGTATTATTTTACTCACTTCTCTAGTTAGCTCCCCAATTGGCGATCTCGGTGCCGACGCCTACATAATCTGCAGCAGCGTGCGGGCTTGCCGCTAGGGGAAATTCACAAATATCCCAAAATTTCCAAGGATCGATTGAATTATCGTTATGATTGCTCATGTGTCCGGATTCAGGGCTAAATGACCAAGTTTCTGAGTATTCTGTTGGCGGATCCATTTGGAACTGCGAAGTACCAAGTGATCCCAAACTTGGCCAATAGCTTTCAATTGTACGGGCGTCATTATAGATGGAAGGGACTTCTTGGGGGTCATTACTGTAAGGTAAAATTCCAGATGAATGACCGGGGAGAAGTGGCTCTTGCGTATCGTTCGTAATAACCGAAGGGCTTGGGATTAGAATTTGACCATGGTCACCCCGGATAGAAGAGAATGGAACTGCCTCTTTGTTGTCTGTACTTAAACTCTTCATGCTTGGGTTGCGGGCAATTAGCCGATCCGCGCCTTCGGCTCCGGTGCTGTCACCGAAATAGAAAGGCGAGCCTGGCTGTGAGGAATGAGTTACTGCTTCGTATTCGACCTTCCTTAAAAATTTGCCAAAAGCCTCGTGATATGTATGGCCATCATTCCTTTCCCGGCGGAACGTTTCTTCAACAATGTGCGACCTAGAGCCATGATAGAAAGCTTGAATTGAGGATATTACCTCCGCAAAATAATGGCCCTTCACGAAAGGAGAGTCAGGCCTTTTGGCGCCAGGGAATAGGATAGACCAAATCTGATACCATTTGTCCTCACATGTGATTTTACGCCCGGTTGCACTCTGGATATCCCGTTTTTGCTCCGCCGTCATGACGCAAAGTGTGTATTGACTTTGCTGACAATATTGGGTCCGATTATGACAATCTTGCTCCGCCTCATTGTTGACGGGTTGTTGGTATATAGAGCAATTACAATGTGGGGCGTCGTGATACCGTAACAGATGCTGCTTTACATAGCTCATCTTTGATAGCTTATAGGAGAGACAATGATCAAACTTCCAAGGATCCCTTTTATAAAACGGGCAAGCTAAACCACCGGTATCATCTGGAAGTCTTATCCTCTTAGATGGAAGACCCCTCGGGGTAGTTTGCCTCCCGACCTGTTCGCTCCCAAGTTCTTCCAAGCATTTTCGCCGCTTTCCTGATTTGCCCTTGGATTGAGATTGTGTGATTTTTGGATTCCCTGACGCTGCTGAACTCTCGTGTACATCCATCGCAGCTTCAACTCTATCCGATATTCGTGGATGCTTGGGCGTGATTTCGTGCTTCGCTGCGCTCCCTTCCCTAATAACACCACAGCAGTCCGCCCTTAGGAATAATCCTTGGTGGGATACTGAGGTCTGTGTTTCAGCACGGAATTGGTCTGCTTTGCGATCGAAACTGTCCTTAAGCGTATTATGATCGGGATCCTGGAGTGCGAGCCGGATAACAGCGGCAGGGCACATATTTATTCCAATAACCACATAAAGAGCCGTTTCTCCACCAAAGAAGCCGTTATACGACACCGGGAAATCTATACAAAGTTTGCGCACGTGGTTATGTGACCGCGATTCAGAAGAACATATGGTCCAATGCGCCAAAGGCTCTGTCCTAATGCTCCGATGATAAAGATCGCCATGGATTGTTGGAGCAATCTTGTTATGTACGATTTGTGAACTATTCTCATGGCTGGTATAACTCTCCAGTGTTAGTTTATAGTAGACTGTAAACCGCTGGTTTGGCCTGGTCAAGTATACAAGGTCTTCCAAGTTATTGTAGTAGCTTAGGGGGGCCAGTCCTGTAAAGCTGTCCATCATCGATTCCTTGTCCGATCTACCTTTCTCCCAAGATATCCGGATTTCTGTGATGGTTGAACTGTTTTCTACTGCCATGGGGGGACTTTTCCGGAGGAAGACAGTGCCCTTATGAAGTGTGTCATTTGATAGTTTCTCGTCATCGTCAAGACGGGCGGAAAGGGAAGACTCTGGGCCAAGGAGTTTAAGCTGTGCGAAAGCCCCGGCAAAATGAGATAACAGCATTCCAAAAAACGGAGTGTTCTCAGAGCTTGTTCCATCTGCAGGGAGATGGTTCCAAGAAGAAGAGCATAGGGAACATGGAGTATTTCTCCCAGAATCAGCGCACATTGCTTCGGATGAGCTCTTGAAATCGAATTGATTCCCCAACTCATAGCTATCCCCCAACGTCGAGCTTGTCGGATTTACGTCCATTGCCGTAAGCGACTGGTATACCCGTCGCTACGTTATGTCTTCTCCGCACATGAGTGATCAAGGGAAAATTGGTGGATGCTGTGCTATGAGGGTAAAACGAGGGGTGGCAACTAGGCACGCCTGTGATCACGGATTTCCCCAAGGCGGTGGCGCAGCTGAGGTGCATACGAAAAATTCTCGGATAAGGCCTCATTGGCTAGCTTATTAAAGCATCTGCAGGCTTTTAAAGCTTATCTTTGAATTCAGGATTCTTATGATCACAGATTAATGGTGCAGTAAATTAAACGAAGCTTGTAGGCAACTGATATTACCTAGCTAAGTGCATGACGTGTATTATTATCTTATATGATATGTTAAGTGGTTATAATACGCAGCATAATTCCAAGAATGTTTGATTAGGTCCTATGGTCCCTTTGCTGTGCTGACCTCTATCGAAAGAAGAGGGGTATCCTAGGAGTACACTCCAAATCACACATTATGTTTGGTAAGGCTTACCTGCTTCATGCACTAATTTTGCGAGGTGTGATTTGACTTAACTTGCTATGGTACTCCATGGGCATGCTGGCGCCGGCGGTTAAAGACCTAGCCTGGAGCGGGGTACGGTTAGCACACTGCAACATAATAGGTAGGGTGAAAGATAGGGGTAAGGAGTCAATAATATTGATTTTAGAACCCTACTTCTCAATTCCTTGTCCACATATGGACAAACACTATAATTTAAATAAAAACGCTAGCAGGCACTCTGTAGTATTGGTGGTAGGCCTGCATCAACTCCTTGTGGCTGAGCAGAAGATTGCTACCTTTTGGGTGATATCGGCATAGTAAGTTTATCCTCAACAGGCACTACCCCGGCCATCTCGGTATTACTAAAAACCCAAACATGTACAGAAATTTGGGTTGTATCTACATCACTAATAGGAGCTACGTTATTAAGCACAGGATTGTTTTTTTTTTTTTTCCCTTTTTCTTTGAAACCAAAAACGGCTTGTATCTCATTCACATAGTGTAAGATTAAAAAGAAAATGATAGGGTTTCACACTTGAGAAACGATTTGTCTAGAGGTACTGACTGCTACAGAGGCATGGCGGAATTGTTGACTTTAACACACGAATAGAGGATATTCTTGAAAAAGGCCTAATCATGATGCTATCTTGTTTATATGGTCTCGCTACGTGTGTTGTCGCTACACCCTCGAACTGTTTCAGCTACGTAGATCATTTCTATAAGAACTATTTAATTTTCTATTTACAACGCCTCTGCAAGACCCGTTGCCTTTCGCAGCTTATTTAACTTGGCAGTTCCTATAGCTCAGTCATTCTTCGAGCTTTGTCAATGCGAAACTGGAGAGGGAGTAAGAAGGTAGACGAGGTTGTATCCTTTTCAAATCTCTCTCCTGAATTTCAGCAGTGGTTCGTCATCACGGGTTGTGAGGTGAGCTCTCATATCCTTGGCGGCGTGCTCGATCTTCTCTATTGTTTCGGGCTGGTCGATAACAACGGTAGGCCACCCGGCTTCTAGTCCGTGGAAGAGGAGCCCAATCGAAGAACTCTTAAATAGCGGATCTCTCCTAGAGATTAAGATTGCCAAGGCTAATAGAACTGACGTTATAATAGTAGCTGCCGTGGGAAGGATCGCCCAAGGCCATCGAACATGAATATACGTCTCTCTAGTGTATGCGGTGCCGCGATGTACTGTTGCGTTGCTGTTGTCGCCGGGGTCAGTCGACCGGATCTGGTTAGAAATGGTCGCTGCTAAGTTAACCGTGAAATTCTGGAAGTCGGTCGTATAGAGGTAGTTGGCCATGTCTACGACATTGTCTAATCTTGGTGAATATGGGGCAACATTGACCACTGTCTGGGTTAACAGGTTTTGTAGATAGAACATTAGATATTGAACAACCGTCGAATCTACCGTATAGTTGGCACCGGTCGATGGTGAGGTAAAGGTGGTGCAGTCGCATCCTTCTCCTATGTGGAATTCAATTCCTTCCAGTTCCTCCACAGTGACAGGACTAACTGAGAGCTGTCTTGGGATAGCACTGACGTTTCGATACGTCTGAGCACACCAGTAGAAGCGAGTAAAGTATGACTCCGTCACGGGCGGCTCTGGATAGGCGAACCCTATGTTTGGAACTCTGTTTCGGTAAAGGTCATAGTTGGTCACTTTTATAGCACTTAGAACACCACTGTCATTCTGACGAGGTGTTTGGTCGAACCATGATCGAAAAGACTCAACTCTCAGATATTGAGATTTACCGAGATCGCCGAATGTGATATTCCTCTCGATAGTTGACCCATTTCCATCTGGGAAAACATAGGTGCAGTTGAACAGAGGGTTGTCCGGGTCGTCGCATGTCATCTTAGTTTCGCTCGTTATGTTCTGATATGCACTGCAAATTCCGAGAGTGGTGAAGTCTTCCCACATGCAATAGTCTCCCGGGCAGTTGAAATTTGGCTCAAAAACTGCGCCGGAGATGCCGTCTATTATCGAAGACTGTAGGTGGAATAGGTCCGTGGTAGGCTTGAGTTTCCAGACTGATTATATCATCCGTCAACGCGAGCTTCGGGAAACGGCATAGTAAAGATGACATACCGGTATTGTCTTTTAGAAAAGCCTTAGATACATATTCTCTGGCTATCCCTAACTCGGCCGATACATTGGCTAACGGTGCGATTCTTTCAGGAAAGTCTAGAATCTGCTGCGCGCTAGGTTCAAAGCCAAGACCAACAATGGTAATGAAAGCTAAGGCGGTGGATACGGGAGCACGAATCTTATATCCGCTAACGAGGAGAAGGAAGGAACCCCATGGCCCACGACTGGCATCATCCATGATCTGGAACTGATCAAGCGGACGTGAGCGCTTCAGAAAATGGCTCCATTTCAGCTGGCTGAGGCACGCTGCCACAGGAACCATCATTGACGTTTTAGCAATTGTGGTGAGGACTGCGATCAGGGAATTGGGCTGAATAGGTAGCGGCCATGACTGGAGTCGCCTACCATCGTTTTTGTAAAGTAGTATGAATAAGAAAATGAGACTTGTGATGCTTAGGAGGGCGGCTGCAATTTCCCACCACCACCACCATGGTATTGGCGATTTTATCTTGAATCTCTTCTTCTGGGGAGACGATGAAAGTTCTGATAAGCTCTGGTCCCTTTCTGAAGACTGCGGGATATCTGTAAGGAATGGTCCGTCGTTCTGGCTTACGGGTATAGGTTCGTCCACCACACCGGCGTAGGTTATGGATTGATGAGAACCCATTATCACGTTGGATCTGGGATAATTGCTACCCGCTCGATAATTAGGGTCATATGATATGGGAGAGACGGCTGAGCTGTTAGGACTCTCATGAGTTTCGCCACCTAAGGCAGCATGGCTTGCTGGTAGGTGTCCCTGCACCGATGACGACTCCATGCCGTGAGATATTTCATCACTTGTTGCAATTCATAGTTAGACTTTGGATATGCCATAGTCGGCTTTATATAGGGTAAGCCGAGAAAGTGCTCTGTACAAGGCGAATTGTTATTTTTATAATATCAATTGGATCGGCGCATGATTTGAGGCTATGGACCGCAGGACAACCAATTGAGTGGTTTTACTGCACATTTCCCATTTACATATGAACCACAGGCGACGTAATGGAACGACCCGATTCGCTAAGTTCAAATCCAACCTTGGCGTACATTCTCCAGACGCCACTATTACTTGGCCCCCAGATCTTCGTTTTGTTTTACAGTCCACCCTCTATTTGGGGTCTAAGTAATGCAAGTGCTCACGCGGCGAGTAAAGTAGCCAGCGGGACTGACCGTTCCAGAATGGGTGTTTCGTGTCCAACAACATATGCCCAGCCCTCTATTAGAAGCTCTTGTATACCTATGTAGCCTCCTTTTGCGTTACATATCGAGCCTGGTTCGACATGTGAAGAGGGTTTGGAACAGCTACCTATATATAGCCGTTGGGGGCCCTTAAAGCTGAAGGAGAAGAACCAGAAGGATAGCTTGTAATAGAAAAAAGAATGTGCAATCTATACGACTAGATATAAGTACTATTATTTGCGAAAGCTGGACTTATACCTAGGTGTTAGCCTACAAGGCGCAGCTGGTTGGGCGACCTCTTCATTTTGACGTATTAAAATTGGCAGGTTGCGTGATTAGCTATGTAGCGATATCTATGTTATTAGTTATAGAATACTTGTTCGTATATTCATTATGCTCCTCTTCCTATTATATATGAAAGTATCATTGTGAGGGGGCATGTTACCGGAATGATAGAAATTGCCCTCTTTCAACCTATAATTAACCCCGAAAACTATTCTCCCGGCTCACTCCGCCAACGTACTAGAACTAAATTCTCTAGCGCCATTTGCGGGACCTTTCGAGGAATCAATCCACATTCGTAGTATAGGATAGCCTGACCAGTAGAACAATCTGCAAGTATTCAAGCTTGATCGCTGAGTTTCTTGTCCGGCTAGGAGCCTGACTGTTTTGACTATTACGCTCGGGATCTGCCGCCCGTTCAATTTAAACCCCGCCAGGTACTTAAATGGTTTCCATAACAGATACGATTCTCCGTACAGATCTCATGGGAGGAAAGAAGCTGGCGTATATGATAAAACAGTTAATGTCTGGGATACTATAGTGGCCGCTCGAGAAACGGAACTCGGCTCAGGAGCTTCTTCAGCACCCTACCTTTTATAAGTTAAAGGGAATCCACCCCGCGGATCAAGCCACGAGGAAAACTACTACGAACTGAAACACGAGGGGAAATATACATGAGGCTCTATTTGGGTAGCGAGTTAGCAACAAATTAACAAGAAGTTGGTTTATGTGATAAATAAACGTGGCGGGTGTCTACCCCGCTGTCACAGAACAGGACTCTAACATGCACTTGTAATAGAGAGAGAAGTTAGAAAATCTCTGTTATATACTGGGTATTGAGCTGTCTGGAGTTTATTATATGCATTTGAAATTGTGACCGTGGCATTTGCGGTTCTAGGCAAGCTTTTACATGTAGAAATGAAGGCTCAATTAATACTCGTGATCCGGCGTTTGCATCCTTCGACAAGTCCCTCTGTGAAGAGACTGGCAGGTTCCTGAATGCTGCATCTACTTCCTAAGGCCCCCCAAAAATTCCTTATCGCGTTTTAGAATCGGATATGGTTAATACTCTCTGGGTAGTTGATCACTCGTTTAGTAGGCGAATACTATAGTAGTTTGTAAGGCTTGGCCCCTAACTCTCCAGGTGAGGTCGTAAAATAGACTGCTATAGATCACCGGCCGTCAATGGAGGCTTATATATGTGAGTAGATATATCACGACTGCTAATCACGTAAGATCACCGACTAAGGTGTTAAAACGGTGACGCATTGTAGAGCAATTAGAATACCTATAAAATCTAGCTTCTGACACATACCACCGAGAATGCGTACCTGGACTCCTACGTTATGCGTATCTCTAGATCCTGTAGCCTACTTGCCTTTTTATTTCCCATTAACCTATCGTCTAGACATAATTCTTCCCGGAATCCTCAGGAGATACTACTTGATTAACATTAGTTGTTACCTGCCTTGTTATTTCCCAGTGGTCTTCGTTCTCGCCGTCGCTTCGTCTACCTTTCGACTCAGCATTCAAGCCATCTGCGCTTCCTACAGCTAAGCCTGTGGGAGCTGATAAAGGAAACGGATCGGGGATTCCTCCTGGACTTAGCTGTCCACTCCGTACCTCTCTAGCAGGCCAGAAACGCTCCGTTAGTGTCCTATTCCTCAGGAGGGGACTGCGGGGGTGCTTCTGCCGTATTATACGGATTACTACGCCACTCGCGATAGGGGCGGATCCGACTATCATGGCGATAGTCTGCTCTGCGGTCGCGAGAAACAGCACTATTTGGTATATGACCGTCCTATTCGTCCCATTGGCCACTGGGATTTGATACCCAAGTCGCGCGATGCTTGCTAATGGGGCTAGTGTCCCGAAGCCGAATAGCGCCCATATAGCCCACTTCTTCTTCTTTGCCGTTCGAAGCTTTATTATGGAGGCGATCGGGATGGTGAGAACTGCGATGTCGGTGATGATATTAATGATCGATGCGTTGATAAGGACTAGCCACTGATTAACACAGCTGCTGCCCCAAGGACGGTGGTAAGGGACGCATTGAAGCGTCAAGACGAGGATAAGTGAAACGCTGTAGAGAATGTTGATCCAAATGACGACCTGTATGATCCACCAGAATATCGACTTGGTGGTGCCTATGGGGAAGAAAATGCGTATGTAGAGTAGAAGGATTGATAGTCGAGCGAAGAAGATGGCGATGCGTGCGACCATCTGAACATCCAACCAGAGCTAGAATAAGGGGTAAGTTTAAAGTAAACGAATTAAGCTTTAACGCCCTGGCTGGCATACCGACTTGCCTTGAGATATACCTTGAGCTCGTTGTCCGGAACCTCCCAAATATTCACACCGCCGCCGTGTTGAAGCATTAACAGCTGCAGGGTACACAGGGCAATAGTGCCTAGCCACGCTAGAAACATCGCCCCTGGCAGTAGCGCTTCGAGTTAGTTTCACTCTACGAGGTCAGAATGATGGATTTGTACTCACAGTCATCCCACCATAGCTGCTGATGTATAAAGAATCTGGTATACAGCCTAGCGACCGTAAAGATGGTAGATATCGTTATGTATAGTGTCGTGATACCTATTAGCTCGGCAGAGCTTATGGGAGCTTCTGCCCTAGCTAAGGCGCTAATGGAACCCGCAGGCGCCATTAAGACTGGCGAAATAGCAAGGTTCTTTGGACGACATGGGAGTATCGGCAGTTCGCTGCAAACCTAGAGGCGGGGAGATCTTAAAGATTTAATACGATCTAAATTACCGACGAGCCTCAAGTACTACAGCCCTTTGCTCGAAATGCCATCGCAAAAAAGGGCACGGGGATCAAGTGACTGATCGGCAGTGAACTCTCCTTCTCTGGTCAAGCCACCTGCGAGAGATCTCCCTCACCTCTGCTGGCGCTTTTTCAAATATGCAGGCTCTGCTGCTTGTGAGTTTCATTGCATGCGTTGACCTGCATACAGATTGTGATCTGTCTCTATTGATCTATCCCACCGAAACTCGGGTCGCCTAGAACTGCTGTCGGTCGCCATAACAGGAACGTGTGGAACAGACAACCGAAGCGAGCCAATAAAACGCGTCTAGTCGGTTACTTGTGTCTAGGAAGGTTGGAGAGTCGTGTTTTGTTGTACAAAGGGGAGATGTTGTTCATTCTTATTAGTGTGCCTGCATTTCTTAGTCGAATCTCTCCAGCGAATGATATCATCTTTCTTGCATACAGAACTTGTACAGCTCATTCAGACGAACCAAACCTTCTCCGTTTGTGATTCACGGGACCGAATTACTGTACGAGAAATGAAGATGATGCGGACGATCTCGTTATTCGCCCTGCCGATGCTACTCCCGGAGGCAGCCTCACTGAAACTCAATGTCACGGCTATCGGCGCGCGAGATGGCTCGTCCACCCTCGAGTGCTGGCAAATGGATCAGCCATTCAACACCTCGACTCAACCTGGGACATCAGGCAGCGCTATGGCGTCACTGGGCAATGTCTCTACGATATCCTACTCTATCCTCCCCTCCCAGTTTGACGGCGGCATACATAATGCGCCTCAGAACCAGTAGGTTTATTCCCTTTCCTCTCAAAAGAGACGAAGCAGCTGCTCTCCTCTCCTCTTCTTGGGCCTAACCATAACGCGCTAGATGGGTTGCCTTCACTGCTGGCTTGGCTTACATCACGCTGCCTGACGATAATTCCACCAGCGCATACGTCTCTGGTGGTCAATTTGGACTGATATTTGCTGCCGATACCAAGGACGTCAGTTCCAAAGGCCACCGCACACAATACCCCGGCATCACCGAGACAATTGCCCTCCAGATTCCGACAGCAGATGGCAAAGTCCCAGAGCACCGGATATTGCATGACGGGCCATGCGGCATTTCCGACATCGCCGGAATTCGAGAGTACAGTCTGGCGGTGTAATTGAGGCTCTTTTCTTAGCTGGGCGTCTGCGCTGGTGCTGACGGTTTCTTGCACTTTTCGTCTTAGTCCGGCTCTGCCGCTGCTGGCTGGAGTGGCTTTTTCCACCTGCCCCTCACGGAAAACAGGCTGACATATGATACTTGTCTCGGCTTCACGTGCAAACGCCAGAGGTGCCAATTTATTATACTACAAAAAGCCAAACCTAGAGAGGGCGTCTTTGCTTCACCGTAACGCATTGTCAATGCACACATCCAGCAGCTCGGGTGCGTCAACGCGTTTATCTCTGGGTTTCTTCTACGCTACATGAGTCCAACGCACCCTATAAGCTTTCATTCGGATAAGATATATAGCTTAAGTGTATGAATAATTGATTTGGATCCGAAGTAACTACATTGGTGTATTGGAGGAATACATGTACTAGGTGTAATAAAATGAAGACTTGATTGATGAATTGGGCTTTGAACAATACCTACATATTCAGCTGCATACACATACTTCTGTCTAGCCGACTGTTTTCAGTCTAATAATGGCACGGAGCCAAGTTGCGGCATGACGTCACAATATCGCGGGAATGTGCATGATCATATTAAGAGTAGACGGGCCGGTTTCCTCGCTAAACTTTGAGGGGAGGCGCCTATTAGGGGGAGACAAGGAACGGGATCACCCGTCGGCGGCCTAGACGTATCGACAAGCCAATTGTTTTATAGATAGGATACTTGTGTAAATGACCGGATGGCTTCTGTTCTGATGTGTCTGCACAGAGTGACAGGGGTATCGTCCTGACTACCTAGCTTGAACGTATGCATCGATGTGTTCTATGTACGATCCTACTGGTAGCCTTGTATTTTGGCTGAAGCTGGACCTAGCTATTTAATTACAGGTCGCTACGGCTGACCTGTTTGGTAGCAAAATAGGGGCCTCTGTTGTTTTGCATTAAAGTTTTCTGCATGTCTCACTCATAACAGCGTCGTCACTGCAAATACGAGTACCTAAATGATTCGGTCACCGAGTTCGTCTGCGTCGAGGGATCGAGTAACAGTGTGAGAGGTCACAGCTGCGGATACCTGCACAGAGGAAAAATGATATCGGCCTTCGGACTTCGCAACACTCGTACGTACATACGTACGTAGCAAGGCTCTAATCTAATAGTATATACGTATGCCGAAAATTGTGACCGCGCCTCTAGACCACATATTATACATCGTGCTCACATTAACCGTGATCTACATATGTTAACTGATGTCGGCATGTCTCACATGATGAGTCCCGCCCAAGACGAAACACCCGCCGCCCTCTAACTGCGACGCTAAGTAACAGATACCCTCGGTCTCAATACCATACCACCCGTCGTGAGACCAGGTGGTGCCAACGACATTCGAGGCCGGAAATGTGATACCCTGGCGGACCAAGTGGGCGCGCATGTACAGGAAAGTAGCGCCGACACTGTCGACATGCAGGAGGTCATTGTCATGGGTGTTCTCGATTAGTTCACTGACATAGACGCGGTGTTTCCCGAGCTGCGGAACGGCGGCGCTTAGCTGGTCGTCTGCCACGGGACCCATGATGTCGAGCGCCGTCTTGTTCCCATCGTCGGAGACCGACTCGTCTAGCTGGCGCCTGAATGCCCACGCATTCTTGTCGTAGTTATGCGCGCGTGTCTTCGAGCATAGTGCCGTCATGATACCCACGCCCCGGTGTTTGCCCGCATGGCCCATCATCGTCTGTACGATGCCTTTCGATATCTCGACGATGTCGGCGTCGACCCAGAGGAGGTGCTGCTCGTCGCGCAAGGCGCGCAGCATGAGGTAGTTGCGCAGGCTTGCGATTCTCGCTCGACGCTGCCTCTGCACTGTCGGTTTATGTCGATCCGCGTAGGCGAACTTGGGCTTTTGTTCTTCACGGAAGTACAACGCGACACGCGCGAATGGGAATCTCTCGGTGGCCTTCACGGCCTTATCGTATTCCTCTCGCGACGAGGTCATCAGGCCAAGCGTGACCTTCGTAAAGTCTAGATCGGTCGAGACGAGCAGATCCAGGAAGTCGTAGATATTGCGCCTCGTCGAGAGGTAGTCCTTGCTCCACGAATCCGCATCCTGCGCCAGCACTAATATTAGGGTCTCGGGGTTACTGTTCTCGACGGTCTGGCGGTGGAAAAAGACGGTGCCATCGTGTAGGGTCTTCTCGAAGCTATCGACCCTGAGATCCGGATCGACGTCGTCCCAATGCTTGTAACTGTGCGGTCGGCCGCCTAGACAGGTAGCCCAAGTCTTGCAAGACCAGGAGCGACGGCGGAATTCGGTGGTGTAGAAAAGGACCAAGGTAAAGAGGACAGCGGCGATAATGGGGCCCAGGCGGATACCATTGAACCTGTTGAATTTGTTGATCCCATTGAGGTTGGCGAATACGTTGAATGCCTTTAAGTGCGCCATAACGCCATGACGTGGGCAGCACAAAGCACCGTCGTCGAACTGCAGTGGCACAACGCGCGCCGCCTCTACCGTTGACTGAGACTGAGGAGAGGAGAAGGAGAGAAGAAGAGAAAGCAACCACGACCTTCCCACCTTTCGCTAACTTATTCGGCGAGATACTACCTAGTGGCGCCGTGCCTAGATCCTCTCGGAAACCGGGCACCCCTACATTTGACCCTGATTTTCAACGATGCCAAGACGGGGCTTTGTCGCACTATAGATCGATATGCGCCGATGAGAACAAAGATCCCAATCAATTCATCTGATATAGATACAATTTCCAAGTTAAGATCTCTGTATGGCGCTCTAAAGACATTTCAACCCCTATTTTTCTGATCGCTCGTCCTCTTTCCTCTCCAGTTACCAAGGAGGTCGGATTCCGATGCCAAATGAGGAGGGCGATAAGTTTCCCGATCTAGACTGTCAGCCCTTTTGAAAGGGGCTTAGTGGCGTATGTAGCGCATAGGGGCTGTTGGAGATCCTACCTAGTAGATAACTAAAGTCCTGACTAAAGCAACCAGTTACCGAATCGCAACTAGCGATCTGGGATTACACTCGTACCTCTGAGTAGAGGCAAGGGTAGCTAAAAACCACACACACCTCAAAGCTCTCAATCAGACTCTAGTTTAGGTATAGAGGAGTTAAAACATAAATTTTGGACAATTTAAGAATACTAAGTAAATTCACTATTTCAACAATTGCCATTTTGAACCCTATTATGAATTGATAACTTTACGTTGTCGACTTTTTTTTTTTTTTTTTTTTGGTAATATGATGCTATCCTAAAGTCGTAGAGTTCGTATGTAGTATGAGGACGTGTGTGGTTTACGGTTCCCTCTGCTCTGAGATAGGTTTTATCATCACGAATTCTGGCCGTGTCTGGGCGCCCCCGTCCCGATATAGGCCTGTAGCGGCTCGAGCTCCTGCTGGGTGCGTGGTTTGTTCGCCTGTATGTGGCTTCACCGGCGCCCTTATGCTGTGCTTCAGTGCTTCGGCTTATGGGATGAGATATTAATCTGAGGCTTACCATTGTGAACCTACTTGCGTGTCTCTATATTTAATGAGAGAGGTGCGCGAATGAAAAGTCTAGTGTAGATTTTCTGTTCAGAAACTTAACTTAACTTCACAGTGTATCCGCCCTCTCAATTGGTGCAATGCACCGTCTCGTTAGTAGGCGAGGACACCTAGGGCAGCCACCTTTCATAGCTGGGCGAACCCCTTGTCGCGCTAAGTCTGTAGCCCCAATTTGACTGGGGAAGAACTGGGGTAAAGGAAAGAGTTTACAACTACCTAAGCAAAACAAAGGTTAACTATGTTGTATTTTTTTTAGTTAGGTTTATTACAGAATAATATTTTGATAAGTCCTAGGTCCAAGCGCTATGCGGCCACCTACCTACTTTCAAGGAGGGGTTTATAACCTTATCCCACTTGTAGGTAAAGTTTGTGTCAATGGCTCTCTACTCTGCCACCTGATTGAACTAGAACAATACAGAGTGATGAACATTCAACCTCATCTAGTATGTAAGTCCGCGAAGACTAGAAAAGCAGTTGTACCAATACGGTTGTCATGGACAATTTCTCTTGTGATCCTACTCATTCGGCCGGGATCGGTTGTGTCACGTTACAAAATCGGACAGGTCATTTTGCCCACTGGTTTCGCCATCTCTCGTTCAGGTGATCCCTTATCTACCAAATTCGAGGCTTTCGTGTTCGTCCTCTCGGTCCCAGATCATCCGTCAAGAAACACCGAGTCGCCATATATCTGCTTCCAGCCATGTCTCAACAGGGAGTGACGCCCATTCAGGTCTCCAATCGCCCGCACTGCTACCGGCACCGACCTGAGCTAGCATACCAGAGGCTGGCAGATGAAGAGGCAAAGCAGGAGCGACAGCGGGTGAGTATTATTTATGCAGTAAATGTGCAGCTTGTATGCTAACCGCCCCAAGAAACTCGAGAACCTGCCTCAAAGTCGTCAGCGCACCATCGACTCTTTTTGGACCTTTTTTTCGAATGCTCCGGAAGAAGAACGCTGTCTTATTCTAGATGGTATATTAGCGCAATGCTGTTTCTCGCAGTTATCATACGTATCTACCGCCGTAAAGGCTCTTATTCGTATCGACTTCTTCGCCGTTCTACCACCTGAGATATCGACTCGTATTCTCAAGTACCTTGATGCTACAACCTTAACTAAAGCTGCCCAAGTAAGCCGGCGTTGGAAAAGGCTAGCCGATGATAATCTTCTCTGGTACCGTATGTGCGAACAACATATCAACAAGAAATGCTCAAAATGTGGGTGGAGCCTGCCTTTACTACAGGCGCCGCAGCAATGGCAACAACCGGTAGATCTAGATCCTAACGGCACTTGCACCGGAGACTGGACTCCATCTCTTGGAAGACCAATCGACTCAAGACCAATTGACTCAAGACCGAGCGACTTAAGTCCAGGTTCAGATGATCCACATAGCCATGATTCTTGCCTCGGTCCCCCCGCTAAACGCCAACGTATACTTCACCATGCCATTGAACTGGACACGGCGGACACCCGACCCTGGAAAGAGGTTTATAAAGAACGCTTGCTGGTTGGTCTTAACTGGAAGTACGGAAGGTATAAGGTAACAGTGCTTGAGGGCCATACCGATAGTGTAATGTGTCTTAAGATTTATAGTAATTATTTAGTTACAGGATCTTATGATGCTACTATTAGGTTGTGGAATTTGGATTCTGGATCTTTAGTTCGAACTTTTTTGGGACATACTGCCGGAATTCGCGCACTCCAATTTGATGACAGTAAGATTATCAGCGGTAGTTTGGACGAGACAATCAAAATCTGGAACTGGCAAACTGGCCAATGTTTGCTTACTATTTCTAACCACAACGATGCTCTCGTCGGACTACATCTTACTGGAAAGATCTTAGCATCGAGCTCTATGGATAAGACTATAAAAATATGGAACTTCGAGGGCAAGGAAGCTTTCACATTGCGAGGCCATAAAGACAGCGTCAACTCAGTACATATGGATACGGATTCGCGCACCCTCATCTCCGCGTCAGATGACTTTACTTTACGCCTTTGGGATCTGGATACGCGGCAATGTATCAGAGTTTTCGAAGGGCACTGCGGGCAAGTCCAGCAAGCCTCGTTCTCGCCAGTAGAGCCCGAATACAGCCATCTGCTAGAATCGGGCCCTACGGCTAACCATGAAAAGAATATGGAGGTGCTTCGACCAAGTTATGGTTACGGTTTTACAGCTTGTCCTGGGCGGAGCTTACCACCTCCATATGTGATAAGTGGGAGCCTTGACAATACGCTTCGCGTCTGGGATACTGCCACCGGTGCTTGCGTAAGGGTTGATTTTGGACACACAGAGGGTGTCTGGTCCTTCGCTACGGATAGCCTACGGGTCGTATCTGGTGCGGGAGACTCTTTGGTAAAGGTTTGGGATGCGATTACAGGCAACTGTCTAAGAACACTAACCGGCCATAAAGGGCCAGTAACATGTATTGGTCTCACGGACTCGATATTGGCCACAGGGAGCGATGATTGTCGCATCATGGTATACAACTTCAAGCCATAGGGACCATTAAAGGGATAAAGGGACAACTATGATATTACCCACGTTACTCTACGCCATTAACACCACCTGGCTTCAATTAAGCCATCGCCTAGTATGTGGTGATGGTGAAGATTGTTGTTGTATTTAAGTAATGTATAATAAACGAATGTCATGAATAAACCCGGTCGAAAGAGCCACCACCAATTCACCTAACACCCGAGCTCCATCGTAAAATCATGATCCCCTTGCTTTTCAGTTTGTTTCCTAATCGCCCCTGAGATGTAAGGCCATCACTGGTTCATCAACAACCAGTGCCGTCCCTGAAGTGCACAAGACCCACACAAGGGTCCCATGCGGGTACTTTTCTCTTGACGAGCAGGGCATTGATCTCCGCCGCCGTTGCAGTTTGGTGAGCCGTCTGGGCGATAGCTGGTCGGAATCTCGCGCCCACAGAGGTAGATTTGGATAGTTCGGATACACATGATGAGATCGAATGTCGAAGATGGTACGAAGTAGGGCTTCGAAGTGGAAATCGGCAAAAGCAGCGGCCGCGTCTTTAATCTGAAACAGTTTAGCATACCATGTAAACGCTATCATGTACGATCAAAGACTTACTCGATAAATTAAGACTTGTTCCAGAGAATGTAGGATATGTTACTCTATGAATATGAGTAAGAAAGGGGTCGATAGAGATGGGAGAATATAAGCTCTGTGCAAAGCAAAACAGCTTATTTGTAGAAAACTGAAGCATATAACTGCAGCCTTATGATTTACGCTGCTATTTAGGATAGACCAATAGAAAGGCTGAGAACGTATTGTTGGTTGGTTGGTTGGTTGGTTGATGTTGTTGTTATTGCGTAACGTACCACCCGATTTAAATGGCTAAGGGATAATGGAAGCTCCAAGCTGGCTCTGCTGTGTGACGAACTGTCTAATGGAAATGAGGGAAATGCCCGAGTGTAGGTGTTGCTTCATTACGCTCGACATTTGACGACCTGTAAAAGTCGCACGATAATGGTAGATATCAACCACTACACAAGACCTTGCTCACTAAATCCTGCACCGAGCCTATCAAAAGGTTCTTGCAGCTAACCCAGTTGTTCAACCTTGTTCTAATGCCCCCTTGCGTGCACGATTTTCAAGGGCTACCATGGAACCAGAGGCCGGTAGATGTCAGGGTGGAAGTGATATATTCTAAGAATTACGCCTAAGGGCGTGTGGCCCAAGCACAACGTTTCGGTGACGCCTTTTTACCTTAGCGAGGTGTACCTGCAGGCAGGTATTAAACTCAAGATGTTGGATTACGGCACGGATATATAAGCTCGTTGGTTTGCGGTTGAAAGGCGAGTAGTAGATTATATAAGCGGTATATCTAACTAAGAGGGCCTTGTAAGTATTGTGTAGAAATATAATAATACAGGATTGATTTTCAATAAAATAAATATTAACCAACGAATAAAAATTGAAAATTAATAAAAATTAAAACTATATGTTGAGCATTATTCAATAAAACGGATAAGTAAGATAGCTGCACGCAAGGCAGCAGCTAACAGTCTTGTATACCTGTTAACATTTGTTTCACTCATTCGTACCTCATTCGCTAAAAATGAAGGCACTGGCACCCTAGCAACCCCCGCCTACACCACACCCAATAGAGGGGTCAGATGCCGATATTGCAAATCTGCCTCGCCTCCGTTTCTGCTCGACAAGAGCTAGTAGCTTAACATCATTATAACCATTTAAGCAAATTATTCCGCCGACTTAACTTAAATACTGTCTTCCGCCGGCCGACGGTTCCAGCCTTGTTATTTTACCTTCGAGCTTTGACATATAGCACTTCTTGTGCCATTGAGCGACCTGCACAGTCTCAGCAAAATGAGTACCTCCGACCCAATAGACCAGTACGAGGCAGCGGATGCGCTACTTAAGTACGTCTATTCAGGCATACTCGGCTCTACCAAGGGAATGGCCGTGGATTACGCCCTGATGCACACCACGGATAGCACCTTTACCTTTTCAACGACACTCGAACCTCTTGATCATCTACCACCCTTTCTCGACAGATACCAGATCGAGGTTGATAGACGAAGCGGAAAGCCATCAGCCCCGAAGATGATCGAGATCACGGACGCGGACATGCAAAAAGCTGTTTTGGCTGCAACAGGCGAGACAGTTGCATCCTCTTCCAGATTCACCGACGGAGGTTTCAGCATCTCATACAAAGTTTCTGTGATGCACAAGCCTGATACTGAATATGTCGTCCAGCTACGCTTTCACGGCAACGTGTCATCTATGGACGCCTTAATGAAGTTCGTCCGCGCGAACAATTCGCTAGGAGTAATACCAATGCCTGCCGTCTATTCTATACCAGGCGAGGCAGAGCATCAACGGGCTACGGGGTTCGGAAGGCAGATAACTCAATTCGTACCTGGCATCATGGCAGAACGAGTATATCCCGATATGTCTCATGCTGAAAGACTCGGACTCGTGCGCAAAATGGCTCTAGCCTGGAAAGCCTGCTGGGACCTGCCCCTTCCATCGCCTCGTCAGATAGGTGAACTGATCGCCACAGATAACAACGGTATCATCAGCCTTACTGTCGGACCTGACCGGCACTATAGTCTCGGAGGGCCGTTCACGTCTGTGCGCGAATGGCTCAGAGCCCGGCTTCAGCATGCTGTGACCAGCTTGCGGAGGGCAAGTGGCATTGATGATTTTAAGGAAGAATACATGTCCTCTATCCAAGATATTGTGGACAATCGATCGGACCAAATCCCTCAAACTGTCGAAGAGTGTCCGATCGTCGCTCTTCATGTTGACATGGGTCTTCATAACGTGATAGTAGCAGCGGACGACCACACGAAAGTTAACGCCATTATCGACTGGGAACTATGTACCAGCGCTCCATTTCTTGCGGCTCATAGCTGTCTTGAAATGCTTTTCCGAATGGGAGCTCCGAATGGGTTTGGGGCTGAGTATCCGCAAGCGGATCAACTCCGCAGCGCTTTCTGGGATGCAATTCCTGATTGGAAGGCTCATTGGGAGAGTCAAGGTGCGAAGGACTTTATGGAATGGTTTCGATTTGCTCTGTTTATGCAACCTGAGTACTGCTCGAGTAAACTATCCAAGGCCGAAAAATGGGAGTTTTGGGCTGAGAATAAACGCGTTGTCGAGGGAATACTGAAGAAGTATGGTGTAGAGAAGAGCTAAACCAAATATATTAGATTGTTAGCACCAAAAACACCATAATCAGCTTAGAACATATTCTAAAAACGCATTATGGAGTACGTATTGCTTCCTTGACACCACTTAGCTACCATTTCTTTTCGGCTAGGGACTTCCCTAGCAACTACCAAGAGCCTACCTATATTAAAAAGAAATAAAAATCAAGATATTGCAAGCAAGGAGACTAATCGTAGGGGCTTAGTTTAATAAACCTCGAGAACTATAAGCACTTTAGGCTTTGCTTCATTCCGGTCTTGGCGGTTATTCCATCTACGACCCGACACTCTGGGTCGTCCCCACTTACTAGCCCCTCCCCAGCCTAGCGCAAAAAGGGGTTGGCCCTAGCTATGAAAGGTGGTAGCTCTAGGTGAGCCAACCCTGAGCAAATGCAAATGCGGCAAATGCTGCTAAGCTAAATTTAGCGCACTACGAAATTAGTAAAATCTAGGTAGAACCTATCGGAGAACAGTCACTGATAAGAGGCGGTATATCCGCTGAGGTCGTCGCTATTCGCTTCGTAGGCTAAGATCGTTTTTTATAAAATACAAAACATTGAACGTGGTGAACCCGTTGGATCATCTTAACCTAAACAATGATGAAGAAACACAGCATATAACCTCAACTTGAAACAACGGTCAATCCGGAGAGTGGGCACACGATGGCATTAGTAACCATGTTAGTAGAGGAAATGGGTTGACAAAGTAAACTGTTATGATGGGTATCTAAGATTCTCCTCTATGAGCCTTTCTAATCATTATGCCCTCGAATTAACTAGAGACGAAATCTAAAACCGAAGACCCTGCTCGCAAGGGTACACTTCTTCATCAGTCTCCTCCAGCGCATTAACAATGAGGCGCCAGACCGACTTATCCCACGCAAGGCCCGCGTGTCCAACCTTGTCGTCGGGACACGTCGTCTGCACGACAACATTCTTAACGGCGGATTCATCGATCTTGCTCACGGCCTGTGGAACGAGGGTGTCGTGGGAAGACGTGATGACGGTGACCTTATTGCCGTCCTGCGCAATCTTCTTCGAAGCGGCGAACTGATTCGTGACGAGCCCGTCCGGCGCAAGTTGCTCACAGGCCGGGCAGCCGAGCAAATCGACCACTTCCCCCACGAGGACGCGGGTGACGCTTCCGCCTATATACCACAGGTCCGTGAAGCCGAAGTACGTGGCGCCGTGGATCGCGGGGCCGAGGGCGACGACGTGCTCTACGATGTCGGCGATGCCGGGCTGCGTCATGGGCACGTAGATGGACTGCACGCCGCCCTCGGAGTGGCCCACAATGTCGACCTTGCTCGCCCCGGTCTTCTCCTTGACCTCGCGGATGAAGTCTGCGATCTGGACCGCCGACTTCGTCATGTCGTCCAGCCCGCCGATCCACTGGGGGATGACGTGGGCGCCGTACGTCTGCGAGAACGTGCAGTAACCCCGGCTGTTGAGCTCGTATTGCAGGAGGTTGAGGTCGACTTCGCGGTCTGCGGAGAGCCCGTGGAGCATCACTACGGGGTTACGCGATGACTTGCACGAGAAGTTATTGTCTGGGGCGCCGTAGAGATGACTTGATATGAGTGCGCTTGGGATGCTGAAATCGAGGCTACGGATATTGGCGACTTGGCTTGGGAGGGCTGCGACGGTTGCCGAGCACGCGGCTAGGAACGCACTGAGGTGACTGGCGATCGACATCATGAGGTTGGTTTATGGCGATGGAGCTTGAACGGAACGAGGATAACAAAGATTGTGATACTTATTCCTCTCACAAGAGCAAGCTATCCGCATCCTATATATATATATATATATGCTCCCACTCGTGCGGACTTCATATGACCCATCACCTTACTTCGCCTCGGGTTTACCGTCGAGGAGTGACACAAGGCCGCATGATGGGTTTGCATTGACCCTGTTGTTGGTGGTAGAAAGCTCTAAGCCTTCTTCGGGATGACCATCGTCCCGGGCTCGTTTTGAAACCAGACAACAAACAAATAAACAATTACCAAAACCGGGAGTTTTCACGAGGCTCGTTCCATTTCGACATGTTTCTAATGACAACTCCAGCGAGTAAAAACTCGTTTACTGACCGGCTCCCTCCGTCGCGTTTGTTATCCAATCAGCATTTACGACGGTCAACCCCAGCAGACTGGGAGCCCTGACATCGACTCTATCCAATTTAGTAGTGATCCTACACAATACACATAGCATCCCAGTTTAGCCCATAACCTAACTTACATGGGTAGTTCGATACCTACATTACCTATTGCATTTTTCTATTAGCATGACGATCGCACCCTCTACGTACACTATTGTAGCTATCCCTGCAATTCGTATACACTCCCGCACCTTTCCAGCTAAAGTTCTGACTAATACTATTAGGTAGATCAATTAAAGCAGCCCCCACCGCCCATACCGAAACTTTGGTCGTAGACGAGTAAATATTATGGAAGGATCACTCTAGCATGAAAGGTCTAAGTAGGTATTAGGTCCCAAAATGCAGCCCCCAACGCCTAACATTAAAAAAACAACAATAAACAAACAGACGGACAAAATAAAGTCTGTAGTAGGAAAACATTGGTGACGAAAGCTCAACTGTCCGTACTAGTGACCTTGTCGACGAAATCATTGAACTGGCCTTTGACCCAATCCCAGCTTTCCTTGAAAGAGCTCCACCACGAGCTATCCTTGTCCCCGTCGGGTTTGTCGGGCTCCTGAGGCTTCTCTGGCTCCTGGGGCTTTTCCGGCTCGTCAGGTTTCCCCGGTTCCTCCGGTTTCGCCGGCTTCTTTGGTGCGTCGTTCTGGGATCCCTCTGGTGGCTGTGGCTCTTGTGATTTCTCGGGCTTCGCCGGTCGCGTCGGCCGCTGTGGCTCAGCATCCACAGGGTCGACTCCCAAAGATACCGTGGTAGGCTTCTGTGTCGACGATGGTGTGGCTATTGGAAGAATGGACATCATACCAGTAGCAATACCCTCACTTGTGGATACTGGGACTGGGTCTTCTGGTTGTTCAAGCACCGATTCGTCACTATGAAGGCCAACCACCTTCAAGGGTAATCGGAGCGTTCCATTATTCGGCATAGGGCTCATGCCGATTGAATCGCAGAGGATGTTGTACACGTTGATATTTTCTAGCAGGTGTTAGTCTGACATGAAGGGTCAAGATACAATAGATGTGATTAACTTACGGAATGTCTCAACTTTGCTGTGTGGTTGATGCGGGAAAGCAGGCCCTCTATTTTAACAGTCAAAGTTAGTTATCGCCATTTTAAGAATGTTCTGCAGGTATGATGGAAGTATAAACAAAATTCTTGTGCCAAGAAGCATCATTATACTCTTAAGCGAAAACGAGACCGGTGACTACTAACCGAGCAACGAAAATGGCCCGCATTAAAGGATGCTCGTGGTCATAACCATGCAGTCCACGCGGATGATATGATATATTCTTCACTTTGGCTTCCTGAATATCGAACTCGGCCTTCTCGACGATCGCCCAGCCTGTTTTAGGGATAATCCAAAGAGGGGCTATGCGATCGTTGTTACTGAAATGAAACCGTTCCGGCATATCCTTATCTTTGAGGTAGACGTCAAAGTTTGGGTTTGACTTTACTTTCTCAGCTGCTTGCTCATAGAGAACTTGCAAATCTTCAGGCTTCTTCGGACGAATGCCGACTAGGGGCCAACCGTCAAGGTGCTCGACCTTGTTGATGTCGACCAAGTCCTCAATTTGTATCATTCGGCTAACGTCAGTGGTAGCCATTCCGTGATCCGACACAATAATAACGTTGACAATATCAGTGAGATTCCTCTGCTCGAACCCGTGGAACAGGTCATTCAACATGCCGTCAACCTCGGCGATCGTAGTCTGAATTTCAGTGCTATTCGGACCGTAGCGGTGTCCAGCGGCATCCACATTCGGGACATAAGCTGCTATGATCTGCGGCCGCAATTGTTTACTAGGCTCCGAGTTTTCTAGCCCAGGCTTGTCGATGAACTCAAGAATTCGGTCAACCTTCTTGGATAGAAGTTCGTCACCGTTGTACCTGTCGAGAAAGCTTGGGTCTATGTTGTGTATATGCGCTTCGCTTCCAGGCCACATGTGAACTGCTGTGCGTACCCCCTGAAGCTCTGCAGTGACCCAGAAAGGCTCACCTCCCCACCATTTCGGATTAAGGCTTCGGGCCGGGTCAGTATAGTAGAATTCTTCCTTTATAGCGGGATCCCAGAAGGTATTGCCAACGAGGCCGTGGCTTTCAGGATACAAGCCGGTAGCGAGAGTATAATGGTTCTACGACAGATATTAGTTCCCTTTTCACCGTGATAGCTACGCGCATATACCCACCGGGAACGTGACGGAGGGGAACGACGGCGTCATGTACAATGGCGACACGCCCTCCTTAATAAATGCGTTAAGCCGCGGTGTCAACCCGCGCGTCAGGAAATCAGCCCGGAAGCCGTCTAGACTAATTATGAGGGTCGTTGGAGCGAAAAGAGCAGTGCCATTGCTCCGAAGGTGGCTGGCCATAGAGCGTTTCTTGTCCAAAGACACCTTCCAGGCCAAGGCGGCGATGAAAGCAAACGCGATAGCAATAGTGCTGTATATGAATATCCATTTCCTCCATCTGCGCTTCTTGGCGGTCTTTGCGCCCGACACATGCATCAGGTGTTGCCGGTCGAGTTCGTCGCTATCGTCTCGGTCGCTACTCTCGCCCGTCGAGCTTCCATCCTTTATCGTACCGCCCTCCATTTCGTGCATGAGCTCTCCGTCCTCGCCGTCGCGGGCGTCCTTGAGCAGGCGATCCCGTTTCGCCTTGCGCCTGTTGCGCCGACTCCTCCGCTTCTCGTCATGTAGGTCTTCGATCGAACTCGCTGGATCGTGTATCGCTGACTCGGAACGAATCTTGCCGTAGTTACGCAGGGCCTGGATGGGATTTGGGAGCGCAAGGTTGCTGCCGCGGCGTTGTAAACTGCTGCCCCGTCGCTCTTGTTGTGCTCTCGAGTCAAGTACCAGTTGATCCATCTCGTCCTCTTCCATCAACACCATGCGGTCGCGAGCGCGCAGCTCCCGACTATTCCGCGCTGCCGCTAATATCTTATCATCTTCGCTGTCGGTGTCTTGTTCGCTCCGGCTATGTAGGGATACGGCATCGTCGTCGTACGACAGAGGTGAGAGCAGCGACCGGCTTTTCTCTACGGAGGAGTTTAATTGTAGGGGAGGCATCGCGGTCGATCTAAGAACGTTATTCTACAGTCATCTCTGTATTAACGATGGGTATGAAAGCCAGAGGCCAAGCTGGTGACACGCTTGATCATTGGTAATGATCATCATTTGGATTTACAAGTTATAATAAGCTATAGGCTATACTTACTTAGTTGACACTATCTACATGGGATTCGGGGCTGATACATAGCGCCACAGCAATGCTCTCCAAATTCCCCGACACAGCCACACCAACTCTAGTCTGCCGTCCCCTAATTTCTTACATTGTATCCAAGGTCTTTCTTCTAACTAGTCATGATTATGAGCAGATCTAATAATTAAGATCAAAAGACATGAGAACAGCCGAATGCCCTGTATTTCAATAATAGTTAGTGTATTACTATGGCAGCCTACTATACCTAGACCATACCATGATGCTACTTTTACTTAACCCCGCGGAGACCGGATCTTGGACAATAACGAGCCGCCCCAACCTCGCCGGTGCCCAGACCAGTAATGATTACATAGGGATGTCCACCTTCTTTCCATGCTTGGGTCTCGAATATCCTGCCAACTGTCTATCTCGCCATATACAATGGGTCTTGCATTGCGAGTCCTTCTCTTCAGCATTCTAAGACAGAATTGATGCGCTAATGGTTCCAATTCTATGAAGGTATACTCTTAGCTAATTTCCGAATGACTTGAGCATAATGGTTAGTACAAACCTGAGCTTGGATTTAGGATTGGTGGGACAGATAATTCACCCCGAAAAATACAGAGAAGATTCTCCGGGGGATCGTAACACTCCGTGATATGGTCATGATCATCGGAGTCCCTGCGAAGAACACCCCTATTCCCGTAATAGAAAGGGTCGATTCTGACATAAGGAGTGCTCCCACGTACGTTGCCGGGATTTAGCCAACATTGGTCCATAGAGCCTTGGTAGCTATGGGAAACGGCAAAGTGGCATATCTTAGTTACTCCCTGGGAATTGTTTAGCTTTATCTCTAATGCAGTATCCCCCATGGGGCTGATTTACCGACCGAACCCACAGGAATTGTGGTTCATTCCCAATGCTTCTCTCTACTAGTGCAGAGGAACGATATCCAGCTCCTTCATCGACGGTTGACTTATTTCCGATGTCCGGAGGGAAAGAATGGTGACTAGGCCTATCCGTAGGACCGTATAAAGGGACCAGTTGTAAAAGATGTATCACGAGCCTAATCACTATACCAACCTTAAAACCGTGCATCTCAACCATATTGTGAAGTAGGGCATATACCAAATGGCAGTTTTCGTCCTTAACAAACTGACCGTCTAGCCATTCGAGATCCTAGCTCGGTTGTCAGCCGATATTGTGGCTCATCACACGGACAAGAGGCATACCCTTTCTAATTGCTGATGCAAATAGTTTCGAACAAAAGCCGGTATTCTTTTAGAAGGCCCTTCATAATTCTCATGATGCCGATCAGATTTGAAAAGTGCCTCAAACCCTTCGACATTCTGGCGGAACTCGGTGAACATAGGGTCTTGCCGTATGTAAGGACGCATTGGACCATCAGCATAGTGCACCGCAGGCCATATAAGCTCGTCAACCTAAATTCGGACTGATATCAGCGAATTCATAGTTCAATAACACCTGTTAGTGACGCCTACAATGTCATAGAGATGATCACTGTAGCCAAATGCTGGCTGTTCATTCGCCCCTCTCCTTCTATGGCTGTGGCTAAGCGCACGGTCTCGCATGCTGCGGAGTACCCCCATGATGTACGACCTCAAGCGAAGGAGAATAATTATAGTAATGCAGAAGATGAAGATATCTTGGCGTTTCAAAATGAAGAGCAAGGGGTATCGTCAATCGGGACGTGGTGGGAACGGCCTGTCATTATATAAGACTGGTACTTCCAGCACTTCAGCTATCACCGACATCACTACACCCGCTGATGCTAGTACGTGAGGAGGAACAATCAAGACACGCGATCAAGAGTATGACAACAACGCAATCGACTCAGCGGAGGTTTTACTACTTTTGGTATCGCCGTGGTATCACAAGATAAGTGCGCCCAGGGAACTCCCTTCGTAGACACGATGAATCAATCTGAGACCTGAGGTTTTGCTAACCACGATATCCTGGCGCTATTGTCCCAGACCAGTTAAAATAAATGAACCTGTTTGCTCATGACCCCAACTTAAAATCAAAGAACCCGATGCCCCGTCGCATAGGCGGGAGAAGAGCACCAGTAGGAGTGTCAATAATGCCCAAGCGAGAGCCTATCAATTATTTAATTCCAATCTCGTTCTAAATAATTCGAATCCACTTTACATAACTATGAAACCTAGTAGCCAGAGCTAGAGAATAGTCTATCTACACGCCATCCAGCAGTCAATACATATTATCTCTTGTGTATCCCTTACTTGCAAACGCAGCCCTGTATCCAACCATAACCTTGTCAACAGACCTTTCATGTTACCCCGTTCCATCACGTTGTTGGAATTTGTCAGCGTTGTTTTTAAATAACTCCGAACAAATCCCTTGTCATTGTACGAGTTCATGTCGTGACAGATATAACACACCAACTTATCGCTTGTGTTCCAACGCCACAAACATCCTTCATGGTTCGATAGAAGAATATTTCCTGGGGTAATTAACATAGCTATCTAGAAACGACCATAAAACCGATTTTGCGGCTAGTACGACTAATATTTCGTCATTCGTTACGCTAATCCCACCTCCATGGGATTGGCCTCTCAGATCGTTACCGGAGACCAGTCCCCCGGGAATACTCGATGTGGGGAGCCTCACTTCCAAAGCTGTCTTTTCATAAAGGAATTTCGATTCGTGTGAAAATTTTGATGTCTAGGATCGTGTCTTGTGCATAATCAAATCTGTTAAAAAGATCTTCCGGCAACTACTCCAGCGCGCCAACCAGAAGCTACTACGTCTCCAAAGAGGCCCATATGGTCACGAGGCAAAGTCTCAGCTCAACACAGGGATTTGTACCTAAGGGCGATCTAAATTTATCGACATGGCGCCTTTGATACCTATGCGTTATTGGCTTTAATGCGACTGACAGTAGGTAAGTGGATAGGACCAACCTCTTGTGGGGGTCAGCACCACCCGCTCCGTCCCACAGGGTCGAATGGAGGCAAGAGCTATGTCAATAATTCGACACCAGCCCCCTGTATGGAGATCCCCGCAAACAAAGCAGTTCACTGTCGAGAGCACAAGGGCTATATGAAAACTAATATAATATCTGAGGTCCTACACCTGGAGTAAACATAGCGAAGTCGCCGCCGGTCATCGGAGAACAAACATATACCATTGTAGAGGAGTGCTTTTGTGGGGTAGGGTGTAACATTCGAGCTCAGAGTCCGTCCCGCAGTTTTATTCTGCAGTGGCTTATGGGCTTAAAATAGCTTCGGGAAGTTGCCGACGGTCTAAAACAAAACTCAGAGTTACTATTTTCTTTTTCTATGTTTCGATTTGGGGCCGGCCGTCTTAATGTCTGCTCGGAGTTATAAAAGCCCGTTGAACTGCAAACCGGCGATGCGACGGGTACAAGTTACCATGAACATCTAACTATATAAGAAGACTAGCAAGCTTTGTATTCTTTCATCTTATTTGGGCTCTCGCTGTGTTGTAGTTTCGCCCCCTGAACCCTAGCAGCTATAGATGGTACTATGTATTATAGGTGCAACAACTAATGATTGCCAGCGGAAGGTGCGATAGAGCGTTGCCTAACTTCTAGGGATACTTGGTTGTACAACTACGAGTAGTGCAGAGAATAAAACAGGAAAAATTAGAGAGCTTGGGTTACGCATTGTCATCTTCGCACTAGGGCTAAGTATAGTGCTATATTGTGAGATATGAAGATAGTTGTTGTCTATACGGGAGGACAACGGATGTTCCTAGCTACGGAGCCTATCAAACCAACTGTATCACACTCTTTCTCGAAATTGTGAGTAACTATAGTCATTAGCCCACTTGCGACCCCAGCTATCGCATGCCTTGTATTCGCTGGCCTTTCCTTGTCACCAGGTCTCACTTGCTGAGCTGTATTGTTTGCAGAACAGGAAGGCAAGGGACCGTGGTGAGCATAAATCCCATTCCGGTCTAATACCTAAACGCACTCAAAGCATCCTATGGGCATTTCGGTGACTAGACAATCACACCTCCTTCCGGATTTCGGCACAGGGCAGCTATTTCACTTGTCAGTTGGTTTAATGAAAGCCAACAAGGCAGGTTTGTAGAATTATGCGGTGAGAAATTTATCCAAATGTATCGAACGCTAATAGGCTCGGGTAAACATCTCCCCCCTAGATCACTATTTGAGCAACGAGTCTATTCACCTTCTCTCCGAAGTCGCTCATCACGACGGAATGATTCATTGAGCGCTGCAAGGCGTATTCTCGTGGTCACCAATGAATATTGATTGACGGCTAAGTGAGTACTAGACCCCAAAGATGATACCGCTGCCGAGGTATTTCTGGATTAGCAAATTGAATTTGAACATATTAGACATATACATCCTCCCTATAGCCCTCCGCAGGGTTAAAAAATCAATCGCCGCGGGGAACAGGTGTAGAAGGGGACACTAGGTTCGACGACGCATCTACTCTCTCGTCATCCCACCCCAAAGTGCCTAGGGTAGATACAAATGCAGAGTCCAGATGATCATCACGCTCTTCCCTCTCACGCCTCAAGGGCAAACCCCCCATGCCTGGCACGACACTTAACGCTGGCTTCGTCACTTCCCTCCCTGCAAGTTCGTGATAAATAGGCGTTGGCTCTCTATTTGATTGCTTCGATTGTCCACGTAGCTGGTGAGCATTCGACCCGTTTTCGTCGGATGTCGTGGTCTGACTGACTTCTGTGTCCCTCCCGTCTAACTCATGCTGGCCGCTCTCACAGGTATTACCACTATCATTGCTAGCCCCCTCTTGACTCACTCTATTCCCTTCACTGCCACCTGCATCTGTACTAGTGCCGACGGTATCTGGCGAATAATATTTGCCCGTCCGTATAGAGTGGTGGTTATGTACTGGGCCGGTGAGGACATCCATATCGGGTGCTGGATCTCGGGCTGCGTATGCTTTCTTCTTTCGTTCACGGCGAATTAAGTATATAATCGCCGCGACAACAAGAATAGCACCAACCAACGCTCCAATAACTATACCGGCTATAATCCCCCCTCTGTTTCCCGAGCCAGACGAGGATCCATCCGCAGAGTTGCTGGAGTCTTTTGAAGAAATAGTAATAACATTTGCTTCAGCACCCGCAACCCACGAACACGCCGAAACATTGAAGACACCGCGCTCGTAGTCAGCGGAGAGATAACTAGAGTAAAGGTCAGCATTATCCTAGATCCTTTATTTGCTCCGTTGGCTGTAGATTTTTCTTACGCTTCTTGTAAGAACGTGCGCCCTAGAGTATACTGTGTTGCGTTGGCCGCTCGTTTTAATGGGAAATAGTAACTTGTGTTCCCTACAAGAGGGTACTCTGCGGTGAGGTCGAACGCAGCATAAGGAAGAACAATTGTGACTGCTTCCCCGCCGGAAGTCACATCCGATAATCTAAAGGTAACCTCCGCGTTTGAATCGAGTAGTGTATTATGATGAGTCTCGTTTACTATGTATAAGCCAGTCCTATCGTCAATAGCGATTCCAAATGCTTGCTCAAAGGCGTCGCACACGTCGCCAGGAAGCCAGAGATTCGGATCAGTAGAGTCTATGAAGATGTCGATCGGATCAGAAAGAAGGGTTGCCGAAGTCGTGCCACTATAGCTAATCGATTGCAGTACGACTACCAAGTCGCGCGTGACGTCGCCTGCCATAGAGAAAGAGGCAGAGTTCTCAGTAAATCTTGACGTGTCATATCCGGAGAGAATCAACTGCCCGTACACCTGTTTGAGCCCTGTCGTAAAGATAAATTAAACTCAGTACACATAGGAACTATTAATACTTCGAAGTAAAACATACGATATTTGGCGCCTGCAGTATAGCTCCAGCTCAGGCTCGGAATAAAACCCCGGTCTTTGAGCGTAGTAAGAAACGAAGGTGAGGAGAAGTTGCCTAATGAGGTAAAGTTTACCGGTTGGTTATTAAGCCCGAATAAACCACTATGGTCGTTCATTGCTCAGCATCTGTCCTTTGTCCATGATTGAGATTAGTTAGGGAGTCTTACAGATAAAAGGGTTCCGCATCTACGATGCCGGCGACGGTCTGATTCTCGAGGCTTGGGCCTGTAAGGCCAAGACCAATGCGTTCTGTAGCGAAGTCCGGCTTTTGATAATATCCAAGGTTCGCCTCAAGACCAACTCCGTCTGAGTTGATACCGAAAAAGCCTAGTTCATGCCAGCTTGAAGATTCGTTACGATTGAATAGATTACCCCTAGAGACTGCACAGTTGGCTGGCACTGTCTCGAATACGGAGGTAGAGCATCCATAATCTGCTATCACGACGAAAGATTCCGGGGACGCAGTTGATACAATCACTCTAACGTCTTGCTCTGGGGTTCCGACTCGAAGGTTGACTACGACGGCCGAGATTAGCGCCACGTTTTCAAGAAGGGATGGCAAGGAACATAGAGGGGTTCGTAGTGCCTGGGTAATGAATAATGAAGAAAGAATATGATCTCAAGCCATGAAAAGGAAATAATTTTGTATCGGTCTTACAGGTACTCCATGGTCCGTCGTTTCCCTCACTATCAAGTGCTCTGTCAGCGCAAACGTAAAACTTTAAAGAAACAATTTGGACCTACAAATATTCACTAGGACCAATTACTACAGCTTTGGGGCTATCTTCGCGTTTTGAAAGCGGTGTAATAGTTCCCTTGTCATCACCCGATACCAATGGTAGTAGCATCCAAGTAAACAGAAGCGCTTCTCTCCAGATTTTAAAGTCCATACTTGAGAGATCACAAGTGTACCATTCATACGCAAGTTTCAGTGCATGTATATCCTCAAGATGTTTCCTAGTATTGATCGGGTATCCGCGATACTGTGTTAGGTGGCGTTTAGTATGTTAGACCTAATGATGAACAAGACGGATGACCGGTACCTCTCAAATAAGTGCTATCACGTCATGGCGTAAGGCGCACACTTCTACGACGGATGATTTAATGTGTTAGGTACCCGAAGCCTTGTTCAAATGAGTTTGACTTAATAATTGTTATAAATCGCCATGACTAGCATACAATTATCGCAAGTTGGGTCGTATTAATCGGCACCAACTCCGTAGCTTATGCTCCGCATCATCATACCAATGCCAATGCAACCATCGTCATAGAAGTACCAACCCCTGCCTCATTAGGCTACATGGACCAATCATATACCATGTATACCGACAGCTCTCCTGGGCCCCCTTGTAATTCGCCAAGTCAGCGCCAGGTCACTCGTTTCCATTCACTGTCCGAGAATCGCGATCATCGTCATGACAGCATAGACACGTAAAACAAACAAGGCCGTTAGCCGAGCGTTTTTGATGTTATGAAGGAGTTTGTGGCGAAGGCCTCTGTAAGCGCTGCGCGCACTGCAAGTCTTGTTTTGTTGATTGACCTTCAGGGGATGTTCACTGTCGTCATATTAAACTGACAAGTTCACCCTATTCGCGCCTCTTCGTTGCGCCACATCTACTCTCATAATACGAGTGCCCTGTATCTTAGTATTTGAAGACTTCTTATTTCTTCGAACTATTAGACCACAATCTTGCTATTCATTATTCGTCTCGCTAGTCCCAGTCTTCTCTTTCAATTGCCGTGTTTCGGTCGCTTAGTTATTCCACGTGCAATTCGCAGCCATGCCCGCTACATTTCGACTTTGGACGCTACTTGGCTTGTTTGGTCTCGGCGTGAAGAACGCACATGGTGGAGGTACGTATTCGCCTTCTGTAAGGCACTCACCCTACTACGGTAACTAATAGATAAAAGTATTTCATCACAATCCTCACTGTGGCGACTCAGGATGTAATGTGACGAATATCACGCTACCCGCAACGTGTGAGACATATTCGAGCAGTCAACCGAGTACAATAGTAGTTACAACGGTGGTCTCTACGTTATCTGTGCCGTACAATACAACTATTATAGATACAACGACCACCACAGTCAGTGTTCCGGAGACTATCAGTATTCCAGAGACTATCAGTGTTCCGGAGACTATCAGTGTTCCGGAGACTATCAGTGTTCCAGAGACTATCACTGTTCCGGAGACTATCAGTGTTCCAGAGACTATCACTGTTCCGGAGACTATCACTGTGCCAACAACGATTACGCCGCCGGTATCATATTCAACATACATCTCTACTTTGACGACATCCGTTGACGAAGAATGCCCAACAACGTGCAGCATGTAGGTGCCATCTAGTAAAGCTGCGGTACATTACCTAGTGTTCTCTAACGCTTTCGCAGACGAGCAGGTACGGTCCGGTTGTTCTTCTGGCCCACTAGCGAAACCTACACATATCCCTCAACGTATGTCGAAACGCAACTCGACTACACATTGTAGGTATCCTTTCCCCTGTGTATACTATCATTTTACTAATTACTTATATGTATAAGTACATCGCCATCTGTGTATCTAGTCATCAATACCATATACGGCACCAATTCTCTTGGCAGAGCAGGCCCTTCAGGGACGAGTGAAGTATTCGCCGTCAATCTAAATGAAGTATCTACAATAGCCCCTGGAGATGGTATCACTCGGCAACTTACTCTCAATGACCTATATACGAACTGTCCCCAATCCCTAGACCCTGAAGTTATCGCAACGACGATACCCGATGGGCACTGCGACTTTAGTCTTCTCGCGCCACAAACTGTGAAACAATGGGCTTTGCCGGTAAGTTAATCCTTCCACTTATTATTCATATCCTAGGAGTATCAGTACCAGGCATATATGTGAGATGAGTTGTTTTAGCTCCTCCAAAACTCTACATGTTCTCGATTTCGCTGTTAGCATACCTAGGAGGCCCTACTAACCTAGTTGTGCAGTGTAATGCCTGTGGCAGATTTGGACTATTTGATCCGCCGTATGCGGTCCCTCCTCTTGGTGGTGGCTTCATAGAATCTACAATAACGACGACGGATATCGAGACCACGACCTTTGCTAGCACTACAGTGCCGGATAGCGGTGCTAGCTCTACCATCATATCCGCTACAGAAACAACCGCTGTGACTCACACTACTGAAACTAGTATCGTCTCGTCAACCGGTGACCCGACTACCACCTCCTCTCCTTCATCCCCGATAGCTACTGCGTCAGCAAATAAAGTAGCGGGGTTATGTGGTGCCACATGGGTACTTATAAGCTGCCTTTTTGTCTTCTGGCTATAATGATCTCACAAGAACTTGGACCGGTATGGCAGTGTCGTATTAGAGGAAGACTTGTTGCTTGTAGACTATAGCGGTAGAAGTTAAGGTTTTCGAGAAATATTAATTACAATGAAAGATAATTGAGTATTTTCAAAACCAAAACAGGCCGCGTGGTATGCCGCTCCTAGAGGTCCATCTTGGACGACGATTTCTCACGTCAAGGCTATGAAGGAAAATAATAGTATGGGATAACTAGTAGTAAAGATTTTAGGGAAATCCTGTATGTTGAGAAGAATAATTTCGAAAGTGTGCACATATTTCTAGCTCGTCGTAGTTTCGCCGCCCTTACTATTTCACCATCCTATTATATGTATGAAAGGCTTTGTAGAGTTCACGACTTCCTTCATTATCCTCAGATAAGACCTGATGTTTTCAAAAGTATAACTCCATCAATCAGGCTAGGATAACGACTGCCTCAACGAACGGGAATGAAAGTTTCTGTGAACCGCCCATCGACTAGGTGTTGCAATCTTGTCCACCGCCAAAATCTCAATACTACAGATCCTTACATCTCCATACCGGGGAGCTTGGTTAGCCCTATTAGTAAGTAATTAGTATCCGGTTAAAATAACAAGGTTCTAAGGTAGTCGGAAACGTACATCCGTCGGTCTCCTCACCGACCATATCCGGCACGGTGCACTTGTTAGCGACAGCCATGGTTTGCTTCTTGATAGAGCCGCAGCCGTCATAGAAGCATTCGGACTTGTTCATGGCTCTCTGGAGCGAGTCTCCTTGCCAGCCGAACTATGATAACACTACAGTTAATAATGTCCACTTATGGATAATATTGCTTAAGGACTCTAGGGCACTAACCATGTAGTCTGCGTGTGTGCCGTAACCTCGGGTACCCTCAAAACTCCAGACGAAGGGGTTAGGAGTTCCTGATGGCCACAGGCTGTTGAACTTAGTAGTATCCCACACGGTCTCGTAAGTTAGCTGGGGCATGCGAACGGGGTGCGAAGCCGGGCACGGTGGAGCATTAGTGAAGCCGTCTCTCGTGATCGTGTTGTACATGTGGGACTGGTGGTCGGGGCTGTCGAGGTTCTTTCCATCCCAGCAGCTAGTGCTATGTTAGAACCGATTCGCCAATCATTTACGCCAACAGGCTACTCACGCGGGGAAGTGGTGGACAGCGAAGATGCCAGCCGGGCAGGGCCTGTCCGGGAAGTCAACCATCTCAGGGCCTCTGTTAAGAAGAGTCTGCAGGCAGTTGAAGCGTACTATAACATTTATAATTAGTTATCATTTCTCATCTTGCGTAAGAATGCGGAAAATAAGCCCTCGGGCCCGAAGATAACAGAAGGACAAGGATAGAATGATTTCGGGCATTACTTACGTCCGATGTGGCCCTGAGCTTGGGCGAGGGAGGTCGTAGTTGGGGACCCGACGGTCATACGGAATCCCTAATCTCATTAGATTGCTAAATACGAGAGGACACTGAGCAAGCTTACTGGCGGGAACGCGGTGATGTACTGCTGCTTCAACGCATCCGTGCTGAAATCGTGCCTTGAAATTCAAGTTAGCATATCTAGTAGTACCCCTTAAATCACCATGATCCGCCCCTTTATATATTTTTCAAAGACAGGAGTCGAAGATGGGCCTTACTATCGGGATATTAGCATTTTTCCAACACCAAGGAAAGGTTATAAGAAGCCACGTACCGGAGTGTAGTAAATTGTCATTCCTCCTGTTGTTCCTGCCGCCAAAGCCGCGTTGTTCTTGACAGGAACACGGTGGTAGGACCCGTTGGTAGGGTGCTTGAAGTATAGGACAGCAGTCCAATAGTTGGAGAAGTCCCTGTCAAAACCCTCAAATTAGAAATTATTATCTATGTAAACAACGGACGCAATCCTGTAAGTTTTCAGGGCTTGTAGAATGTGCTATTGCAGCGGAACTTTCGCCAGACCGGGACATAAGTGACTCGGGAATACGCACTCGGCCATCTCGCAGGTAGTGCAAGTACCTCTCGCGCCAACATCGCCGGTCATGGTAGCGTTGAACGCATTGCCTCCGACAATGTGGTGGACGTGAGCTGATGGGCTCTGTCCTGGTTCGACGACTGGGTCAAGACGTTGGATTGTGAGTGAGGAACACCCAAAGCGAAGGCCTGCCTGGACAGGCGCGATGAGCGCGGCGGCGATTGAGATTGACTTCATCTTTGCAATAATCTAATGTCGCGACGGAGGGTTGAGGAGAGAGAGAAAGACGAGAAACGAGGGGCTTGGCTAGTGCCGACTCGACTTTTTAAGTACATTTCCAGCTAACCGTAATTACGTTCTAAATCATATGTATAATTCACTATACTGATTCTCATGCCGCTCAGATAGGCAGCAAATCCTATCCCCTATAGAATAGTGTAGTAATAGTTGCATGTCATTATGAAGAACTAGGAGGCACATGGTATGTTGCATGGACAAATCAGGATGCTTATACGTGATTAAATTACTTTTACCGGCGACATGGTGATTTAACTGGGGCGTGCCATAGGCCAGTCGGCCGGTCGTTTTTTAAGGCGGCAATTCTCCGAGCACACGATTAGGTTACCGGTAAAGATCGTTACCCCATACGATCAACAACGTTCATCTATATAAAAGGCAAACACAAGTGCCGTAGCCGCCGAGACCACTCACATGTAAGATTAAGTGGATAATACCTCACATCTAAGCTGGGAGGATACAGATGTGTGGAAAGCTATATAAGCATCGATAAGTGCGGACAAATCCGCACCCTTCACGAATATGACTTAGAGATGTAATGCGGGAGTTGAGTCGGGCGTCTTGGGTATAATCAAGCCTCCGCGAGTTAGCTATTACATGTACTTCAAGGTACATAACCAGTGTATTAACCATCCATGGCTAGATAGATCATTGAGTTCGGAAGAGGGAGGGATCTCTAGCAAGCTAGTACGGTTAGTACCAATATAATCAAGCCTAGGAGCCATCTTGTATGCTAAAAAAATATTATTTCGTGGGTTAGACAATGACATCAATTTACATGCTGGCGAGGATTAATAGTCAAGTCCAGATTTTGCGTCAACCGAATACTGGGAGTCTTACAACTTAATCCTTATCACCTGCATTGCCGAGGGGACCCAGAACTTAATATCCTTGTAACCCATAGCCGTTCTTCCTGGATCGCCACTTGAACTTCAGGCGAATTAAAAGCTGAGAAAGGGGTGGGGGTTTCCGAAAATACATACATCTCTACTGACTTGGTCGCACATGCTCAAATTGATAGCTCCCCCTACCCCTTAATGCCGATAGAACAAGAATGGTAGCGGTATCCCCTCGTTTCGGAAGTAGATTGCCAAATTCGTATCACCTAAATGGGAGTTCTGTGTTACTGTTTCCATCTAATAGGTCATACAAGGAGAATAATCTTCTACTCGGCAAATTCTGATATACACTTGGTATTAAATTTATACAGATACATAGGGTAAAAAGAGACCCTCTACGGATTCATAAATACTTTTAGAATTTGATCGTCAGTGTCTATTGAACTACTAAGCAAGGAGCAAAGGGTTCCTGTCGTAGGTAAATAGGAACGACCTCCGCAATGCCGCTTGTCATTTCCTAAATACTTTAATAATTGCTATAATTTACTCTATGCGGTTGCATATATCTAAACTCATCAGTACGATGACCCCTAAATAATAGATAGCATACAGATACCTGACATACTATAAATAATTTCGCAGTCTATGATTCTACGAGAGTTCTTAGGTTGCTAATACTCTTATACGGTAAATGTGGTATTAGCCGCTATAAAGTTCACTAGGCATCCAGGCTAGAGTCTACGTGTTGGAGGACGGACCTTATCACATAGCCTCGGGGCAGTGGCGGGCGGGAGTGAGAATGTAATAGGCTACGTATTATTAACGCTTTTTGTATCGTCGGCAATTACTTCTTCGTATTTTTTTTTGGGGGGGGGGGGGGGGGGGGAATTAGTCGAAACTATCATCAAATTCAATTGTGGGAAATCACCGCTAGGATTTCGCATAGCTCTATATTTGTATGTAGTGCTATCCAGAGTAACTTCTATGCATATTAGCGAATTCTGGCATTAGCAGGAGAATAATAAAACATTAAAAGCTTTTGTATAAACCCAGCTGCCGTCATTTTTACTTGTTCTATATATGATTATTCATATTTCCCCTCAACAAAGCTTGAGTTTAAACAATGGCTCTCTTATGTTAGCCCGGTAGCTTAATGTCGGCTGATTTCCTAGTCAAGTATTATATATAGATGAGAAGAAACTCTTGAGACAAACCAACGCTAGATTTTTTGCGGCGACCAATAGAGCATCTACATTAAAGCATGAGGGAGGGTGTCAAATGCTTGTGTTGGTGTATAAGCCGGCGTGTCACTGTTTATCTATATGTCACACTTGGGACCATATCTTTAGAACTTGCAACTAGCTTCTGATTTCTAAAAGTCGAGTTACACCCTAACGTTTGCCGCAGCATTTTCGATAGCATTTAGCTACGGTCAAAACTCTAGAGTGCTATCCCAGCTCATGTAACCCTGACTCCTCACTGCAGATCAACTCTCACTACCCACAGCCCATATCTTAGGTGTTTTTAACCTTGACCGAGGTCCATACCACAAGCCGTGATTTTCTCGGGTCGTGAGAATGAATAAAAGTCTGGCAGGTGTGGCGTGTGCTAGAGTTCATAGCTGACGAAGCCGCAGGGGAGTCAGTAGTTCCACACCCGGTAGGATGTATGCGATACTTGGTCCTCACTCATTCACGCCAGCTCTTGCAAAATAATTTCACGCCAATTAGCGCCGTATTCGCCTTCCCAGATGCCGGCGATCTCTTTTGCTACCTCTTCGCTCACATCTCTCCACTCCTCCCCGCGGGTATCAGCCTTATGTCTTAAAAGCGTAGTAATATTAAAACAGTAACCTGCCCATACTCTCCTCGAGATATTAGTTGTATCCTTTATACTAACATACGAGGATGTTGACTAGAAAATGCGCGACATAACACCTTCGCCGAACCCCAAGACTTAAATATTAGAGCCACTAATATAATCAGGTAATAGGGCAATAGCGTTAGAATAAACTATCTGCTTCATAGTCAAAATTCGGAAAATCCACTGCTGATCCGTAGAAAATTAGGTCTCGTTTGTAATCCGAAAGTGTAGTCTTATATAGAAAAACGTAGGGTTATTAGATATGCCTCGTCCAATACAGCAACCTTTTAACAAATCTGTTATAATAAAAAGCTCGTTGCTGAGCTTTGCTATTATAGACATATTTGGATAAGTAAAATACTCGAGAGTAAAAGGCTCGTTCCGAACAGCTCCCTCGTCGGAATACTTCCAGTCATCCGGTATATCGGTCGTTTTCTGGCGTAGAAATTCGAGTTCTTCGTTTAAAAACAGGCCAAAGGGCTAGTCATTTAGTTTAACATTGTGGCCCACACAGACAACATTTGTACCAGCCTACCGCCCGAAATGTAATGCGTAGTAATCCTCTAAGGATTTACGGCCTATCGACAAAAAGTACCGATTCGTAATGCTGAGGGAAATGACGTCTTCTATGTCCTCAATAAAGAAAAATATAAGTCGATGTATTTCTAGAGGAAGATTAAAAAGGGCAATGCGAGTGTTCGAAACCGTTCTTATTATGGTTTAAATACTTAAATTCGCCAGGTTATTTTCACAATTGGCGCGTCAACATCACATGTCAATACTCGCATGGCAATGTTTAATATGGAAGGAAGACTGTGAAGGGGAGGGTTTCTTAAATAGGGAATGGAATCAAGGATTAGCGGCTAGCAGTGAAGTACCTAGGGCTCTGTGCAACACACAGCAGTACTATTACCCACTCGAGTCATCCTAGCCGAACCCATTCTATCGCCTTGGGTTGCGTAATTATATTTTATTCTTGTAAATCCCGAGCTAGGATCGGATTCGAAAACGTGGTTATCCACTATGTTGGCAATGTGATCGGCGGGGGGTTCGGATCTACGTGGTAGAAGTATCTAGCGCTAAAGGGTTTATGGTAACTCGATAGTGACTTGCTCACCAACAATAATTGAGTGATATATGCTGTACTTACTTATTTATTGAACCATGAGGTTCCAGAATGCCCCAATCTGGCTCTAAAATATTCAGTTTTTGGCTCTACCCTAGAAGCGGAATACCGAGGGTTCACTCTATCTCATATAGGCCTTCATCATGAATTATTTATTATACCGTGCGAGGTACTCAGTGATTTGCCTAATAAAAAAGAAGCTTGGGGCTTACCGCTTCTAGTCGGATAGCCTGATCTTCTCCTAATCTAAATCACCAGTGGAATTGGATTCAGGCCTTATAATACGGCAAATATAATATTAAATAGATATTCATTGAAGCGGAGCGAGCTTTTGAGGGTCGAATGGCCAGCTAAGCCCCAAGAACCTAGGCAGCATTTTATCATACCATCAGGAAGTTAACCGAGCTTCTCAAGTCTTGGAGCTTCAGTCTGGAAGCTGGTCTTTCTGCTTACGTGGTTTCGGTGGCTGGGAATGAATGCGAGAAATACGACCGAAGTGGCGGCCTCATGATGCCTTACAGTTTGCCTAGAGGTTCCGCACTGGGCAGCTGTCAATTATTATGTAGACTTCATAACTCGAATAACAATCATGGCTGTCGCTGTTACGGAGTGAATCTTGCTCCCGCAGCTATTAAATAATTATGCTACGGCGGCGTACAGTACTCCCCTTACCCTACTTAGTCTAGATAGCGGCTCATCGACGCCATCTCATTGAAATTAATGGGTAGGGTAAATATCTTAGCGATGCTTCAGGGGAAGATCGGCAGCTCCCTAGCGCGCTTATAGTCGCATTCGGCGACAGCAGGGATCGGACCGCACTAATATTTGACCCTATAATAACGCCTCGGTTTTTAGGAAATGGCTTTCTCTTACTCGGAAATAGAACTAAGCCTATTCTGGAAAAGTCCTATTAGGTTATTTTAAATGCTTTAATTATAACTAAATTTATAAAAAAAATAGAACATACTTTATATAATTAATAAAAAAGTTTTAAAAAAATTAAAAAACAATAGTTAAGTTAGTTTAAATTAAGTTAATTTAATAGTTATTTATAAATATAAAATATTAATAAAAATTTTTATTAAAATAAATATACTTATAAATAAAAATTTTAATTAAAATATTTATATAAGTATTAACTTTAAAAAAGTTTTAAGTTAGCTAAATTAACATTTTTAAAAATAATTTTTAAATAAATAGCTATTTATTTTACTAGTAAAACTATTATAATTTAATTTAATTATTTAAGCTATATTTTAAACATTTTAATAAAGCTATTTTTTTAAAAAACAAATTAAAAATTAGTTTTAAATCATTTAGTTAATTAAAGCTATTTAGCATTTATTTTAACTTTTTTAAACTTTTTTAAACTTTTTTAAACTTTTTTAAAAAGTTTAAAAAAGTAATAAAGCTTTAAACAACTTATTAAATAATTATAAATAGCTTTATTTAATTAAACTAATTTTATTTAATTAAATTAATTAAATAAAGCTATTTTTAACTATTTATAACTATAAAAAATAAGCTTTTATAATTATATATTATTATTTATTATTTAAGTTATTTAAATATTATAAAAATAACTTTAATAATAATTTAATAACGTTAATAACGTTTAATTAAACGTTATATAATAATTTTATATAGCTTTTATATTTTTTATACCTTTTATATATTTTATTTTTTTTATTATAATTAACGTTATTTAGTAACTTTATAAATATATAACTAGCAATATTATAAATAACATTAGTATTAACGTTAGCGCTAGCATATAAAATATTATTACAATTAATAATATTAACGTTAACATTAGCATATAAAACATTATTATAACTAATAATATTAATATTAGCGTTAGCGCTAACAATAATATTAACGCTTATAGTTAATATTATTAAAAGTTTTAATATTAAGCTTTTTTTATAAAGTTTTATAATATAAGCAATAAAAATAATATTATTAACTATTATTATTTTTTAAAATTAATAGCACTTTTTTTTAAAGCTGTTTTTTATTAATAAAAAATTTTACTATTATTATAAATAATATAATATAAAAAAAAAATATTTAATTTTTATATTTAGCTAAATATAGTATTATTTTTTTTATTATATAGCTTTTTTAATAATAATAGCTTTAGTTTTTTTAGTTTTTTTAGTTTTTTATATTTAAAATTATTTATTAATAATAAAAAGTTTAATTGTATAAAGTTAACTTAAAGCTATTAATATAAATTAAAATTAATTAAAATTAAAGTTTTTTTAAAAAAAATTTAAATATTATAACTATTTAATTTTTTTAATATAGCTTTTATATAACTATATATTTAATAATAGCAAAAAAAGCTTTATTAGTTTTAAAAAATATTTATATAACGCTATAAATAAATATTATTATAATAAATAATAAAGATTATTTAATATTATTTATAAGCTTTTTTTAATATATATTAAAAAACTTTTAGTTTAATTATTTTATTAATAAATATAATAGTTTTATAAAATATAAAAATATAATTAGCTTAATATTATTATTATTATTAAAATTTAGCTTTTTTTATTTTTATAAGTTTTAAAATAGCTTTATATAACTATAAACTATTAGTTTAACTATTAAAAAAATAAGTTTTTAGTTTTATATATAAGCTTTTAATTTTAAAAATAATATAAATATTAAAATTGCAATATTTATAAATATAATAATAAGTTTATTAAATATGTTAAGTTTAATAAATATTATTAAAATAATTTAGTATGTTTAATTAATTAATAAATTTAATATATAAATTATTATAATAATAGTTAATTTTTTGTTTTATTTTATAATAAGCTAAATAACTTTATAAAGTTAAAATATTATTAATATTATAGTTAATTAAAAAAAAGTTATTTTTATAATAATATTAATAATGTTTATATTTTAAAATAACTTTTTAAAATATAAACATTAATAATAATAATAAAGCTTTAAAAGCTTTTTTATTTGCTACCTAAGTAAGTGGATAAACTGCAACCAAATAGCTAAGCCGAGGCTTGGTACGCAAAGTAGAAGGGTAGATAACAACTTTTTTGTACGGAAAGGGGGCAAGCTATATAAGCTATATATAGCTTAGCTTTTTTTATATAACTGATTACCGACAACTGTATACTAGCAGCTGTATATAGCTGCTAACAGCTATTAGTATAGCTTTTAGCAGTATGTATAACTGCTAACAACCGATTTATTGTATATAGCTACTTTATTGTTTTGCTAATTATTTTGCTAGGCATAATACTGCTGCAAACAGGCCGCTAACGCAGAAATATAGGTTGCTAACAGCTAGCATAAATTAATACGTTATTTAATATGCAGGGCGCAAAAAAAACCTTTTAACTACTTGTTTTTTATATATAAAGCGCTGCAATAAAGCAATTAAAACTTACTACTTTTTTTAAAAAACTTAAAAAAGGCTTGGTTTAGGTGGTTTTTACTATATATAGCCTATAAATGCACTATAAGGCTTTTTATAATATAGTTTTTTTTTTAGGTACTATTTTAGGTAGCAATAAACCCAAAGTTTAAATATTATTAAAAGCTTTTTTATTTATATAATTAAGCTTTTATTAATATAATAATAATAGTTAATTAATATTTAAAAAAATATAGCTATAAATAATATAGTTTTTTTAATGTTTTTTAATATTAATATATATATTAATTATAATATATTAAATATAAAACTATAATTAAACAATTAATTAAATAATTAAAATAATATTATAGCTAGCTTTTATTTTATTAATAATTATTATAATAAATATAAATATTTATAAAATATTATAAAAAATATTAAATTATTAAAAAATTTAAATATAAAATTTTTTTAGTTTATTAAAAAAAATAATAAAAACTATATTAAAAATAATATTAATAAAAATAATGCTAATTATTTTAAAAAACAACTTATTAAATAAATTAACTTAGCTACTTAAGCAAATGGTTAAACTGCAACCAAATAGCTAAGCTTAGCTTAGCACGTAAGCTAAAATAATAAAAAATAACCTTTTTGCCGCAAAAAAAAACAAGCTATATAAGCTACTTATAGCTTACTACTTTTTTTTTTATTATTTTCGACTTTATTATTATATACTATTATAATCGTTATATAGCGAAATGCTAGTTTATTAATTTTATAAACAAAAATTTTAAGCTAAAAAAAAAAAGAAAAAAAAATATAAAAGTGGCCTATAGCTATATATAAATATATATAGTTATATGTATGCGCAATAAAATGTATAAAGCTTATTAATAGTATAATTGTTTTATTATTTTTTTATTATATGCATAATTATATAATTTGCTAAATATAAGTTTGTTTTAAATTATTATATTATTTTTTACTAAAATTAAAACTTTAGTTAAAAGCTAAATTAAAGTTTATTGTTTATAGCAATATATTTTTAGCTTTTTAATGCTAAATTTTTTAGTATAGTTGTTATTTTTGTAGTTTTTAGTAAATTTATTTACTATAGCTATATATATTTATTTTTATAAACATATTAAAAGTTTAAGTTTTTTTAAATATTTTTAATAAAATTTATTTAAAACTATAAATATATTTTTAAAGTTGCTAGCTAAATACTAAATATTATTAAAGTTATAGCTTTTTTATAAAATTTAGTATTATAATTTTTTAAAATAGCTAAATATTTTAGCTTTTTTTATTTAATTAATTTTATATTTAAATTTGCTGTTAATTTTTTTAAATAATAGTTTTTTTTATATTTATTAAAATAGTAAATTATTATTTGTTTTTTATAGTTAGTTAATATAAAATAGGTTTTTTTTTTTATAAATATTAAGTATATTTAATATATAGTTATGTTTATATTGCTTTAATATAATAAATAGTTTTATAAATTATAAGTTTAATTATATAATTAATATTATTATAAATAAGCTTTTTTTATTTAAAAAAATTTTATTAGTTATAGTAAAATTTATTAGCTTATATTTTTTATTTGTTTATAATTTTTGTTTTTTTTAAGCTATTATAATTGTTTAATAAATTGTTTTTTAAATTTTTTTTATTTGTTTTATTAGTTTAGCTGTTTTTTTTGCTTGCTTATTATTAAATATTTTTTTAGTAATATTAATAGTTAAATAGTTTTTTAGTTTAGTTTTTATAGCTATTTTTATTAAAGCTATATTAATTATTAAATATTATAAAATATTATATATAAAATTTAAAGCTAATAAATAAATATTTTAGTTATTTTAATATTTATTAATATAAAATTATAATTTTTAATTAAAATTATAATTTGTTTTTTTAATTGTTTTTTATATTTAAAAATAATAAGTATTTTTTTGCTTATATTTTATATTAGTTAAATAGTTTAATATTTTTATAAACTTAAAAATAAAAAGTTTTATATTATTTAAAAATTATATTTTAAATATTTTAAAAAATTTATATATTAAATAATAATATTAAACAGTAAAAGTTTTTGTTATATTTGTTTTATATTTTAGCAAAATTATAATTATTTTGTTAAACTTATTAATAAATATTTATATATAATTATATTTATGCTTATTTAATAGTATATTTTTACTGTTTATTATTATATATTTTTAAATGTTTTAAAATATTAGTATAAAATATAGCAATTTTAAAGTTTTATTTTTTAGTTGTTTATTTTTATAACAACTATAATAGTTATTTATATAGCAGTATATATTATATTTTAAAAAAAGCTAATAATAAATTTTTTTTATAGCTTTAATAAGTTTGTTTTAGCTTTAATATATTATTAAAACTAGTTTATAAGCTTTTTATAATAAAATAGTTTATAAAAAAATTTTTTTATTTTAATTTAGCTTAAGTACTTATAATTTATTTTTGTAGTTTTTAAGCTTTTATTATTTGTTTTTTTAAACAATTATATTTATTAAATTAACTTTTTTAAAAATAAAATTAATATTTAGTTTTTTAACTGCTTTAGTAATTTTTATTAATATAATTAAAATTTTAATTTGTTTTAGTTTAATTAAAGCAAATATATGCTTTTGTTTTTTTTTAGCTTTAATTATAAAAAAATTAATAGTTTTATAAAATAATATATTTATAACTATATTTTTTTTGCTTAATTAATATTAAAAAATAATATTAAAATTGTTTAAAAAGTTTACTTATTTTATTTATTAAATAAATAATGCTTTTTTTATAAACTAATAAATTAATATTTAATAATTTATAATTATTTAAAATTTTATACTTATTAACTTAAAATAATAATATTTAAAAGTTTAAATAATTATTAGCAGTTTTTAGTTTTATATTAAATAAGTTTTTTTAAATATAGTTATTGTTTTAAAAAAATAACTTATAAATTTTTATTTTTTGTTTTTTTATTTTTGCTAAATAATATTTTTAGTAGTATTTTTAAAAATATTTGTTTTAATTTAAATTTTTATGCTAAGTTTAAAAAATGCAATTATTAAAATAATATTTACTAGTTTTTTTAAAGTTTTAAAAACTTTTTGCTGTTTAAATTTTAGCTTTTATAATATTAACTTTTTTAATAATCGGTTTAAAAATTTTATTATTTTGCTAGTATAATAAATAAATGCTTATATAAAATTATACAATTTTAAAAATAATTAAATAAACATTAAGCTTTTTAAGTTTTTAAATTTTTAATTTATAATTGTTTTTATTTTATAAAAGTTAATTTAAATATTTTTACTAGCTTTAAAAACTACTTTTAAATAGTTTATAATAATAATATTAAAATAAAACTTTTTAATGTTTTTTTAAAAGTTTATTTTATTTAAATAAAAAATTACTTTTTTATATTACTTTTAGTAATTTTTTTGTTTATTTAAATAAATTAATATATTGTTTATATAAATATTAACAAACTAATTAAACAATTTATATAGTTAAGCGTTAATAAAGTTTTATTATTAAGCTAGTTTAATTTTAAAGCTAAACAGTAAAATTTTTTATTAATATATATTTAAACAAGTATAAAATATTATTAAATAATAAAATTGCAGCATAAGTTTTAATTAGTTAAAAGTTTAAATAATATTAATTTTTAAATAAATTATTATATTATAATAGTTATATATAATACTATTTAAATTAAAAGTTTATATTAATTAGTTTTTTAAAAATTAATTTTGTTATTAAAAATTTATATAAAATTATTGTTTAATAAAATAAAATTTTAGCGCAAAAAAAACTAAAATTATATTTAAGTTTATATATAGTTTAATAAAGTTTATTTAAAAAAGTTTTTTAATTTTTTTTTTTTTTAATAATATATATTATATAAAAGTTTAATATTTTAAAAAACTAATTGTTTAAAGCTTATTATTTAATTTTAAAATTATATTATAATTTAGTTTTAATAATAGTAGTTTAGTAAAAAGCTTTTTTAAAAAAAAACTTTTTAAATAAGCTAGCTTTTTTAAAATTAGTTGTTTTACTAATTTAATATATTTAAAATTTTTATTAACAAAAAACAATATTAGCTAGCTATTAAAAGTTTTTTAGTTTTTTTTTTAAAAAATTTATATACTAATAACTTTTTTTGTTTTTTTTATATAAAAGTTAATATATTTAATAAAAATTAATATAATAAAAAGCTTTGTTTTTTTTTATTATTTATAATTTAAGTTAATTTAATAGTTTTTTTTTAAACGTTTAATAACTGTTTAGTTATTTTAAATTATTAGTTGTTTAAGTTTTTGTTTTTATACTTTTAGTTTTTTGCTATAAAAAGTTTTTATAAATTGTTTAAAAACTAAGCAATTTTTTTTAAGTTAAATAATAGTTAGCAATTTTTTTTTGTAGTTAAAAAGCATTTTTTAAGCTACTAGCTAATAAAAGCTAATAATAATATTATAAATTATTTTTATAATTTTAAACTTTTAATTAAAAAACTTTTAATTATTTATTACTAATATAATAGTAAAAATTTTTTTTACTTTATTAACTATATGCTTATAATAGTTAATTAATAATATTAGCTTTTTTAGCTAAATTATTTTTGCTTATTTTTATTGTTTTAATTTTTTTGCTAAACTTTAATTAATTAAAAAGTTAATTTAAGCTTTAATATTATATAAAGCAATAAATTTTATTATATTTTTTTTATTATTTTATATTTATATAAGCAATATAAATTTAGATAATTTTTTTAAGCTATTTATGCTAGCTATAATAAACAGTTAAACTAGCAAAAAGTTTTTTGCTAGTTTTTTTAGTTTTTTAAATCGCTAAAGTTTAAAATTTTATTTAATTTTTTTTTGTTAAACAAAATTTAAATAAATATTATTGCAATATTTTAATTTTTTAAACAGTTTTTTATTATATAACTTATTTTGCTATAGTTAAAACAAATATTATTAACTTAATAAACTTTTTTTTGTTTTTTAGTTAACTTTTTAATTTTATTATTTTAGTTAGCTTTTATAACATAAAAAGCATTTTGTTTTTTTAAAACAGTTTTATTATTATTTTAGTTTAAATAAGCTACTAAAGTTTTATTTTTATTTTTTTAGCTTTATTAATAAAAATATTAATAGTTATAAACAGTTTTAGCTATTTTATTATAAAATTATTTATAAAATATTATTTAGTTAATATTAGCTTTAAAAAGTTTAATATTTTAGTTTATATTTAAATATTTTTATAATAATTAAAACTATTTAAACTTAAATATTATTGCTTTTTAAATTAAACTATTAAAAATTAAAATAAAATTATAAATATTAAAATTATTTAAAAGTTTATATTAATATTTATTTAAAGCTTATTAAATAATAATAGCTTAGTTAAAATTATAATAAATAATAATTAAAGCTTAAATTATTTTAGCTATATTGCTAAAAAATTATAAAATTAACTAATATTAAATTTTAATTAATTAAAAAGTTTTTTTTTTTAGCTAAAACAATAAATATTTTATTTAGCTTTTTTTATTATAAAACGTTAGTTTGTTTTTTTTAAATTTGTTTGCTAGTTTATATATTTAAATATTAAACTTATTTTTATTGCTATTAAACTTATTTAAATGTTTAGCTTTAACTTTTGCTTTATTTTTATATTATTAATATTATTTATTTTTATATACTGCTTATAACTAAAATACTAATTATATAGCTATTTTTTTAGTACAAAAAACAAAATTAATATTTTTTAAAAATATATTACTTATATATTTTTTTATAGCAAAAGTTTGCTAGCTTAATAGCTTATATAGCTATTAAATTTTTTATTATAAAATAAATAACTTTATATTATAATTGGTTTTTTTTTTATTATTATTAGCTATTAATTAAATAATAGTTTAGTTTACTATATTGCTTTTGCTAATAAATACTAATAAAATATTTTTGTTAAATTATTTTGTTTTAAAATTATTATTAGTAATATTAATTTAAACTTTTTTATTTTTATAACTAAAAGTTAAAACTTTATAAAACTTTTTTTTATTAGTTTTAATAAAAGCAAATAAATTATTAATTATTTATTTAGGTTATTTATAGCTACTATAAGTTATTTTTTTTATAAATAACTTAACGCTAAAATATTAATTAAATATAAAGTTTAGCAAAGTTTAAAGTTATAGTTATAGTTAAAGTTAAAGTTATAATTATTAAAATAAAAGTTATAATTATAATTAAATTAAAATTATAATTATTAAAATAATTAATTTATGTTTTGCTAGTTATATAAAATAATAAAAAATATATATTTAATTAAACGCTTATTAGCAAATAAATTTTAAAGCTTAAAATAGTATTATAATTATTATATAGTAAAATACTAGTTTATTAATTTTATAAACAAAAATTTTAAACTAAAAAATAAAAGAAAAAAAAATATAAAAGTGGCCTACAGCCGTATATAAATATATATAGTTATATATATATGCAGTAAAATGTATAAAGCTTATTAATAGCACAATTATCCTGTTATCTCCTTATTATATGTATAGTTATATAATCTGCTAAGTGTAAGTTTGTTCTAGATTGTTATATATACTTTACTATTATATATTAGCAGCTATAAATAGCTATTAATAGCTATTAGTATAGTTTTTAACAATATATATAGCTACTAATAACTAATTTACTATATATAGCCACTTTGCTGCTTTGCTAATTATTTTGTTAGGCTATAATATTAACGTAAAATAAACCGCTAATATAAAAATATAAGCTACTAACAACTAGCATAAATTAGTATATTATTTAATATATAGAACGTAAAAAAAAACTTTTTAACTATTTATACTTTATATATATAAAACGTTATAATAAAGTAATTAAACTTTACTACTTTTTTTAAAAAACTTAAAAAAAGCTTAGTTTAAGTAGTTTTTATTATATATAGCTTATAAATATATTATAAAGTTTTTTATAATATAGTTTTTTTTTTAAGTATTACTTTAAATAACAATAAACTTAAAGTTTAAATATTAAATAAATTAACTTAAATATAGTTAATTTTATTATAAGTTTATAAATTTTTTATATAAAATATATTAATAAATTATATTTTATATATATTATTTATTATAATAATTTTAAATAATTATTATTATATTATTTAATATTATTAAAATAATTATAATAATTAATAAATATAATTATTTTTTAATTTAAATTAATATTATATGTTTTTTTTTATAGCTTTTTAAAAATTAAAGCATAATTTATATATAAGCTATATTTTTTTTATTTATATTATAAAACTTAATAATTAATATTTTATTTAATTAAAGTAATATTAAAGCTAATATTTTTAATAATTTTAAATATTTTATAATAAAAAATTAAATAGCTTAATTTATTTTTAATAATATTAATAATAAAAAAAATTATTTATAGCTTATAATAAATAATAAAAAAAAATATAAAAAAATAATTATAATAAATATATTTAACTTAAAAAAACTATTAATTAATATTTTTATATAGCTTTATTTAAATAAAAAATTAATAGCTTTAATTAATTAATAAAATATTTTTTTTATTATAATTAAATAATAAATTAAGCTATTAAAAGTATAATAAATTAAATAATAAATATATTTACTATTAATTTTATTTTAAAAGCTGCTTTTTTTAATAATATAGCTTTTAAAAAAATATAAAATTGTTAAGTTTTAAAGCTTTTTTTAAAAATTATAAAATAAGCTTTTTTTAAAGCTATAAAAAATATTATAATTATAAAAATAAATATTTTTAATTAAAAAAATAATTAATTAAAAGCTTAAAATAAAAAAAATTTAAAAATAACATTAAATTAATAAAAAATATAAAACAAAATAATATAAACAATTATAAAAATAAATATAAAATATATTAATATATAAATAATAATTTAAAATTAATATATAAAAACTTTTAGTATATAAATAAATAATAAAATAATTTATAAAAAGTTATAATAAATTAAACGTTAATTTATAGCAATATTAAAAAGTTATAATAAGCTTAAATGTTAATTTATAATAATATTAATAAATTTTAATAAACTTAACGTTAATTTATAATAATATTAATAGTAAAATAAACACTTAGCTTTATTAAAAAACACTTTTTAACTATATTATTTAAAAGCTAACAAAAGTATTTTTTTTTAAAGCTCTATTTTATATACAAATTTAGCTTAGCTAAAAGCAGGTAACAGGTATAAAGTTTGTATAAAGTGTGCTATAGGTTAACTAGACTTAATTAGGCTTAGTTTCATCTCCGAGTAAGAGAAAGCCATCTCCCAAAAACCGAGGCGCTATAACAATCCAATCTTTCGCCACAGAATGCCCAACCCGAGATACGAAGGCAGCTCTTGTAATTCAGCAAATACTGGGTAATTGCGGTGTCACTGCATGGCTTTCAGCCCTAAAATCTGCCTTACGATCTAAGACCAAGCATATATGAACAGAGCTAATGCTCCAAGAAGATTCAGTTTTAGGTGAGAGACTTATTCGCAGTGGTCAAGTCTGGGTCGCGCTAATAAAATGAGAGTGTTCACGTATCAATTGATTATCGACTCTCTCCTCGTCCTTGGCGATGCCTCCACAGTCAGGGCAGAAGCACACAGCGACTATGCAGCATGCAAAGCCTTCCCTGGCACCGCCGCCGTAAGTGTTTTCTAACGCGAGGTCCCGTTGCTCGTCTAGGTAGATCTAGGCCTCGTTTTTTGTTTACTGGCTGCTCGCTTAATGGGCATTGCCGAATGCGGGGAAGCCATAGGCGGAAGGAATTGACTCAAAAAAGACACCTCCCAATTAGGCACTAATCTTGGCGACAGTGGCCATCTGAGGAATCTTGGACCAAATTCAATACGACTCTTGGGGGAAAACTTATCAAACCAGGGCCTCCTCCAGGAGCTGTCTGTCATCCCGGAGAGCCCACCTTCAAGTGCGTATTCTAGAATTCCGTCGTCATTGAAAATAGAGAAAATAGATAGAATTACTAACTGAATAATCCCGGCTAGCTCCGACCAGTGCACCATTGTCACTACAGCATGGGGAACCTACGATTTCCACCAGGCCAACCCAGTTTCAAACATGTGGGAGCAATTCAATAATGACACCTGTTTGGTTGGCCCAAATACTCCGTGTAGTGGTGCAGGATATCCTGCCTATGTCGTGAATGCCACAACTGCTGTGGATATTAAGCTTAGCTTAGAGTTTGGTAGGCTAGGGAATAGCACGCTACACTTTGAAGACGTGCCGCTGATTAAGGATGTTAAATAGCGCGGGAAAACAACGTCCGTGTTGTTGTGAAGAGTAGCGGCCATGATTTCCAGGGCCGCTCGCAGGCTCCAGGGGCTCTGTCTATTTGGGTCCACCACATGCAGAGCTACAAAACACACGATAATTCATTTCGACCGGTCGGCTGCAACTTTACGATCGATACTCCCGCAGTAACTGTCGGCGGCGGCGCACAACTTGGTCCTATTTACGAGAAGCTAGATAAGATCAACAGGGTTATAGTAGGAGGCAGTTCGAAGACGGTGAGCGTTGGCGGCTACCTCACCGGCGGCGGCCACTCGATTCTGGGGCCGCGTTGGGGTTTAGGGGCGGACCACGTCCTAGAATTAGAAATGGTGACGCCGATGGGCGATATTATCACCGCCAACGAATGCCAGAACCAGGATTTGTTCTGGGCTATGAGGGGTGTGAGTCCATTCTACAACGTGCTTCGCGCCTAGCTGACGGTGTAATAGGGGGGTGGCTCGACTTTTGGCGTTATGACTTCTGTGACAGTTGCTACGCATCCGACACCAAAGATTGTGGCTGGGCTGGTATCCATCTATAGCCTATCCGATGAACCCTGGGTGGAAGATATGATCGGCTACATCGCGTCTCAGTTTCCCTATTTAGTGTCGAACGACGTATCTGGCTATGCATTCTTTTCCTATAACACTAAGATTTCTGATGGCAATAATGGCACTTTAAGCGTTTCTGGCTTGGGCGGAGAGTTCATGGTACGCATCCCTGAGTCTATTATTTTCTATCTCGGCAAATCGTTGTCGTGCATACTATGTTCTCGAAACGCCCTGTTACACTCACCTTTTCTGCCCAACAACGAGCCGAGTCTTTCTTTCTAACTCTCGAATCGTTTATAGATCATGGATACCCAAGACAATAACGACATGATGGCGATTTGGGATCCCATCTTTGCTCATGTCAACACTACATGGCCCGCCGCAAAAACCCTCGTGAGCCTCAGTCCCTATCCCTCCTTTCAAGCTTGGTTCAGTGTATTTTACGACAAAGGTGCGGCCGGCTATAACCAGTACGTCGGGTCTCGTCTTTTAGACGAAAAGGCTCTCTCGATCAATAGCAACGATCTCGGCAAAATATTCAAAGCTGCAAAAACGTCTCCGTATCTCACCGCCGGGAAAGGGGTATGGAACGCCAAGCCTAGGGGAGGCAGTATCTCAGCCAATCCAACGTGGAGAAGAGCTGTCGTCCATTCTAGTATGCTTCACATCGCATCCTTTTTATTTAATTAACACTAACACGAAACTCCATTCTAGCCAACGGCCATATCTTTCCACCTCTCGATCCGACAGCGAGAGCCGAGGCCATTGTCATCGTTGATAATATTACCGAGCCTTTGCGGCAGATTGCCCCTGATATGGGAGCTTATGTAAATGAGGTAGGAATTATACGCGGAGCATGCACACGAGCAAGTTGCTGACAAGCATAAGAATAACCCCTACGAGCGTGATTGGCAGCATACCTTTTGGGGGGAGAACTATGAACGCTTGCTCAAGATCAAGAGGGAGTACGACCCCCACGACGTCCTTTGGTGCTCTCCGTGCGTAGGAAATGAGAGATGGGAGCAAATCGATTATCAGCTCTGCCGCGTTGATAAGAACGTGTACTAAGCGAACCAGGCATGGTCAACGCCCCATTACCAAATAATCCCGCAGAGGTATACATCAAGCCTGTAATGGCACAGTGTCCGTTCGGCATACAAGTAAAAGCACAACAACAAAAGTAGTCTAAACGCCACTCCTCCTACGGCCAAGCGCTAGCAGCGGTTTCCGTTTACTAAAGGGGTCACTGAATAGGGCTTGACAGCTTATATATATCCAACTATATTCACTTAACTACTGTTTTAATATGAGCCCCTTTACTACTTCGGTGGTAGCTTATCTAACACCGTTGCCGTCCCAGTGATCTCGAAATCCCAGCCCGCACGGTCATCAATATCTAGGACCAACTTGTATTTCGCAGGCCACAATGTCAAGGCGCCGCTCGAATCGCTTCGCGCAACGCTTCCAAGCTTGATTTCAAGTGTACCAGTGGCAGTGTCCCCAGGCTTAATATCATGTAGTCTCGTGAAAGCCACCAGGCTCTTGTTGGGATAAGGCGTAGGCCCGTACTCGCCTTTCAAGAACCCAAGGAGCACGTAGTCAGAGGTCACATTTCCTGTATTCGTAACTGATACTGGCACCGAAGTCAGCGGGAATAGGTCTGATGGCGTCCCTTCAGTCCCGTTACTGCGTATCAGATCCGCCGTCGTAAAGGTTGTCGGGAGGTCCGCTGGCAGTGAGACGTTAAATGTGGTGTAATGTAGTCCATGCCCAAAGGAGAAGACGGGTGTCTTAGAGTACCACTTGTATGTGCGCCTAAACGTTCGTTAGTCATGTAGGGTCGGGAGATTTAGGGGAGCTTAGCTAAGAAAGTCTTCAACATACCCCGGATTTCCTGTTCCAGGTTGCAAATTCATGTTGGTCATCGGAACTTGGTTGACATAATCACCCGGGTATTGCGTAACTGGTAATCGCCCAGCCGGTGCTTTATCGCCAGTTAGCAAGCTCACAACAGCTGCGCCTCCATCTTGTCCAGGATAACCCGCCCAGAGCAGCGCGTTAACGTTCTTCTCGGCCACGAGCGCCGAACTGTCGACCATAGTACCCATTTGCACCACAACAAATGGCTTGTCGCCTGTCGCGGTCGCTAGCTGTTGGATCAGAGACACCTGAGCGCCAGGCCAAGTTATCTGCTCTCGGTCCCTGTCCTCTGCCTCAATGCTAGTGTCCATACCGCCCACGAAGACCGTTGCGTCCGCGCTCTTTGCCAAGTTCACAGCCGCTGCGAATCCTGAAGTTGATGTTCCTGTGAGCGCGCAACCCTGCGCATTCGTGACTTCAAATCCAGCTGTCTTAAATGCATTGACGACCGTAGATATGCTCTGAGCTATACCGTAGTAGTTGCCTTGCATCTGGGTGGTCGCGGTGGCGAGAGGGCCAACGACAGCCACACGCTTCACGGTCGTTTTGGACAGCGGCAATTTGCCTACTCCTTCATTCTTCAGCAACACTAGTCCTTCTTGTGCAGCACGTAGCGCCAACGCTTTCGCATCTGGCTTTGCGACATCAGCCCACGCTAGCTGTCGATATGGCTGCTTAGCAGGCGCATCGAACCAACCCAGTCGTACCATCGACGCATAGCGGCGGATCAGCGATCGGTCGAGCACAGTATCGTTGAACAGCCTGGAGTTGTAAGCCGAAGGCAAATTCTGCGGCCAGAACTGTCCACAATCCAGATCCGTGCCAGCATTCATCGACGCGGCCGCTGCGGCTGCAGCATTGCCCCCGTAGTGGTGATCTGTCCAAACATTCTGCAAGGCGTCGCAGTCTGCCGTAACCCAGCGGTCTTCACTGAAGCCGTAATGTTCACGAAGGACCTTCTGTAGTAGCCACGGGTCCGCGCACGTCGGCACTCCATTGACAGCGTTATAACTGCACATAACGGACTGCACATTGGCATCTCGAACACACGCGCGGAATGGCTGAAGATAATAATCCTGCAGGTCCTGCATAGTTATCTTCGCGTCAAACCCATATCGCTGATTCCCCTTCCAATTCTCCATATCGTAGCCTGCGTAATGTTTACACGTAGCAACGAGCTTGTAGTACGGGTCTGCTTTGAGGCCCCCCTGAAGCGCCGGAATCAGCTGCATGACGTACTGCGACATGTGATAGGGGTCCTCGGAGGGAACTTCCTGTCCTCGTCCCCAGCGTGGATCTCGGAACGGGTTGATATTCGGCGTCCAGAAGTTGAGTCCGCACCGCCCGGCGTTGCTGAATGCCCTCGACTCGGTTGACGTCACAGTTGCTACGGAGGAGATTAACGGCATATCGAAGGCTGCACCCATCGTGATAGGCTGCGGGAACGATGTCGCATAACTATAATCCCCCGAAGTTGCAAATTGAACTCCGCGAGACCTTGCAAGGCCATGTAGGGCCTCCTGCCACCATTCGTACGCCGGCAGCCCGAGGCGTGAGACACCTGGAGAGTTATCCCAGCTGTTTGAGATCTTCTCACTTGTCGTAAACGCAGCGACGAGCTATGGATTTATTGTGTAAGTTTAGCTATAGATGCAATATGCATTCAGCATGGCAGCGCGTCTTACCGCAGCAGCTCGCGACCATGGATCGAGCGTCGTATTGCATACTTGATTCGATGCGAGCTTTTCAAATCGGTTAACTAAGGGAGAAACACTCCATTTAACCGATCTTCAGGGACTCACCGGCCCGGATTGGCAGTTTGGAAAATCACGTGCCCACGCGCTTGTCGCGAGCAAAGCGACAAAGAAGATCTCGTACGCCATTTTAGAGGATCCTCACATCAGCTGTAGCCTCTTCTACATTTTGAAGTGCAATTCCTGCGCGCCCGGTGTACACGTCTATATATTGAACAGTGGCTGAGAATTATATCTCAGCCGGTTGCCCAGACTCGTCGAGTGACGGCTAAAATCTATTAGCCCTCTTATACACGCTCATCCGATTGTCCGCATTTTCAGCAGAGATGTAGCAGTGAACTGCGTTCTGGAAGCAGAGCCAATAGCGCCGGCGGAGGGCCGACTCCATGTGGTTCAATGGGAAGTCCTTGATGTTGCAGAGCCCGTGAGCATGCCATATTTAGCCTGAAGGAAGCCCTATTAGCATTGTCTTTATGTTATTTCCGTCAACCTCGATACCTAGATAATCTGTATAAGATGTTATAGATCAAAACCCCACCTAATGCTAGCAATGCGTCAGAGTAGTCCATTCGGGTTTTAAGAGCGGATGTGTTGCAGGGTCCGAAAGACACGCCATATAGCCTCGAGCCATAGAGTAGTTTCAATAGTGAATTATTCACAAAACCTATTCTGGCTTGCTAAGGCCGAAGTGCTTCAATCTTAAGTTGTAGACGCAACACGATCGATTTTAGCGACCTATTCTAAACATTGTATATAGCCACTTCCTTTATCATGTCGTGCTTAATTAGGACATTGACGTGGAATCACGAAGTGATGATGTGAGAGTGTAGACTAATGTGGCAGACTTGAGGTCAAGCAGTATTAAAATTTTTAACTTTAATATAGATGTTACGCTTCTAATTCTAGGATAAGATACCTATCTATACAGGTTGAGAGTGTGGTTAGAAGAGAGCAGCTAGTTGGTTCGAAGTCAAACTATAAATAAGCTTTAAACACTACCTAGGTAGGCTTGAGATAAAGGAATCCTTCAGGAATGCTGATCTCCTGAAGGATGATTGTGAGTATTAGTATTCATCTCATCCCCTGTATATCGTGGAACCATGCTATAATTGATAATAGATAATGAATCTGTGAAAGATTTATTTAATTGCTATTTTCACTTTAAACTATTTAACACGTATTATGTAACTTCACTAAAAGAGTTCTAAAGTCCAATATGCGTTATTTAATAAAGTTGGGGATTAGAAGAACACTTGGAGTCACAATAAATTCTTATGGTCTTAGTTCTGGAAGATATTCGACTTTCTGTATAGCTGAGGTAGGATTCCGAATAGAGCTTATTTATAACCTCCCGATTCCTACGTCTTGGCCTCTCGCCTCTACTTGCCTTCTTGCTTATGATCACTATTCGTTCCAGGACCGCCCGAGACTTTACATAATATTTCTTCTTCTCTAATGGGAGCGAGAGCATTAAAAGCTGGCATGGAAGCTAGAAGCGTAGAGTGAGGTTTCCTTAGAGATGTTTTATAGTTAATCCTTTGCGAGGAATAAGCCCCAATTAATTAATGCGAGATGTCCTATATGTAGGGGGTTCGCTCAATTGTCTACGTAATAGTTTGCGAGTAGGTTGGCCATCGATGGTTTCCTTTATCAGTCATCAATGCGCCATATACGCCGGACTCCTTCATTTAAAGTTCGGACATAATATTTATAGGGCTACAGCGAATCCAATTGACAATCTTTTAGGACCTAATTAATACCATTCCTAGCCTTTTGGTTCGTTCCCGAGATTGATTTCATAAGTAGACTTACAATATTGGAAATTGATTTATCTCTTCGAGCTATGAACTATCATGGTATTCTAACAATAATACTAAGATATGCAGAACATGTCCCCATCAAGGATTGATATATATTCGGCGAGATATCCGTGAACCTTGATGATCATGAGCTGGGGCTGCCTAGCTAGCCAACGTAGCCCCCAAGTAACATTGGTAATATTGGGGCGCTAAATATTAATAACATAACCTGAGCGCAACATTAGATGTGCAAATCTGCGGCCAATAGATGCTGGGTTAAACCGAAACCATTTACGCCGAAATTCTGGTCTGCATTCGTAGGCAGTATACGGATAGATATGCAGCATGTCGAACTCGGCTACCTCGCTTTCCGATGCTACTAATCTCGCCAAGATAGCACGACGAGGGAGGGAAAACATATTTACATACGAAAGCAACATATTTCGTACTCTTTAGTGTTCATCTCCCATGAGGTTTACTAAATGTTGATTCAACTGCAGGGTATCTTATATATCTACCTACCCGTATTGCTTGGTGTTGGGGTTGTATTCTAGAAGCTTGTGGAGACCTTATTGAAGACTTTCCTATTTAGGAGTCTTGTTGGGGGTTTATTAAGCCAACCAATCAAAAACTAGCCATGGCTTTTCCCGCTGTAGGTATACTAAATATGGTAACGGGCGAAATATCCCGAGAGCCCTATCATAGCAGCCGTCCTAATTTCCAAAATCTATGGTACTTCGTTGTATTAGGTAAACCGCCCGCAGCTAAATAGCACTAATTTAAAGAGCTAAGGAACACCTAGCGGGTTCTTAATGAGTACACACATAAGGTGACCAGTGGGGGGGGTTGATCAACCTACCACCACCTAAATCGGGCAATATAAGTGGACCCGATCGGCAGCGCTAAAACACTAGTATAAGTCGGATAATTAAAAAATAAAATTAAAAAATAAAATAATCGATAATCGATTAATATTCGATTATTATATAAAAAATATAACTTAATAAAAAATTTTTAAAAAAAATAATAAAATAATAATCGATTAATAATTAATTAATAATTATTTAAATATAAAATAATAAATATATATTAAAAATATTTTTTAAATATATTAAATAATTAAATAAATTAATATATATAAATATTTAATGTTAAAAAAATATAAATTTTATTTTTTAAAATAAAAAATTATAAAATATAATAAATTAATTATTAATCGATTATTAATTAATTATTATTTAATTAATATTTTATTTTTAAAATATTAAATAATTTTTTTATATTTTATTATTTTTATATTATAATTTTAATATTTAAATATTATTTATAATTATTTTATTTTTTAATATTTTTTTATAAAATATATTTTAATAATAATCGATTAATAATTAATTACCTATATATTTAAAAAATTTAAAAATATACTACGGCTGGTCGGGTGGGGCAGTGCCTGTAATTTTAATTGGCTGTTCTAAAGCCCCGCTAGAATATGGGGGGAGGGGGGTACTGGTCAGGTTGTCAGGCCCCTCTTCTTAATAAGCCAAAATCTACGTAGTATACGGTTTTCATAGCTAGTTATCATACATGGCTTAGGTGATTTTTGGATATAGCTCTGTGATCCTTTTTGGAGGCACTCGTCATCCCTCAATACCGCTACTACCTAGTAATATCTCGGTATCGACGAAGCGTCTAGGTAGGTATCCATGAGGAGAATCGTCCCATCCGTGTGGAACCGATTAACTATGCGTTTAGCTGAAACATGACCCATGCACATAACGGTAGTCATACGACCAATCTCTGATCCGACAGGATCATTGTCTTCAAGAAAGGGAGTCCGTTTGTCTACATAAAATTTCACTGCCACTGGTCTTAGCTATTAGTGCTCGTATTCGCCCGTTCTGCCTTACAGATATATAGCTGCCTTACTTACACGTGGTGTATAGGTGACGTGCTGTCGGGGTAGAAGCAATCTACTTTGTAAGAAACGATGACACGAGTGTGTTATGTGAATATCTTACATCATATAATAAACCCGCAGTAGTGAGATAGGGAGACGCGCGTTGCCAATGAGGTCGCGATCTCGACGCATGGGAGTTTGTGGATGACCTGCATGCCCAGAGACTAATATCAAATCAAATAGCTCAGTCTCACTCTTCCACGCACGCTTCTCCTCTTCGCTCCCCGTCTGCCACGTTCAATCGACCCCTCCATTATTACTGTACTGCTGATCCACTAACCGCGACAGTGCTAAGGCAGAACTAAGGCTTCTTCCGTCAGACTTTAAACCGCCCACAACCCGGGCACAAATGCCTGTAGCTGAATTGGCGGTCCGTGAAGGATCGATCGGCAGACCTGGCTCTGATCGAGTCAACGTCCCGCTTGGGGTCGCAATGGTACCCTGCATAGCGATCCTTCTAGACGTCCCAAAACGGCAGAAAATCGGCCTCTGTCTCGTTCGTTTAAGCCACGTTCGCTGACCATCGTGGTATCAGAGCCCGCCTAAATGCCACCCTAGCGTGCTGCAGAGCCCTGGTTTCAGAGCCTTAGGCATACCCATTGGCTCGTCATCGGTCCGTGAGCTATTCTTGTAAGCAGAAGATTCTGGGCACATACCCGGGCTGTGACAGTCCCGGGGTCGACTAGGACGCCGCTGGCGACATCAACGACGATCAAAGCCAGCATTCACCGAGAAACACATGTCTTGAGTCTGGGGCAAGCGGGAAATCTCACCCACCCGACAAGCCGCTAGCTTCCGGCAATCCTGCTTGTTTCTTTCTTCACTCCAAGCAGGCCAATTGCCATCTCTCATCCACTCGTTTTCTCTTGGATTCAATTCTCCGACCACGACACGCATGTCCAGCCTGTGTGCTCGTCGGCGATGGCGTCGTCCCTTGGTATCTGGGAGAATTCATGGGGCTACATAGCGGCGACAATCCTGCTTGCCTTCCTCGCCAGCCTGCTTGTCGCCCTCCGCTTCTGGTCGAGATGGATATCGGCGCAGGGGATACACTCGGACGACTGGTTGGCGCTGGCTACGCTGCTCGTTCATCATGGGCTCGGTGCAATGATATTGGTCGCATTCATCAGCTATGGCCTCGGATTCAGCACGACGAGCTTAGAAGCCGCCGATCCTCACGCCGCGATGGAACTACAAAAGCTCACATTTATTGGAACAATTCTATACGGCACGGGCTCGACTAGTATTCGACTTTCCGTCATCATCTTCTACTTTCGCCTTTTCTCTACCGCAATAGTACGCCGTGGCTGCTATATTCTCGCCGGCACATGTTTGGCCTGGTTTGTGGCGATTGAGGCCCTCAATCTCGCAACATGCAAACCTATCTCATTCATGTGGAATCAAGAAATTCGAGGTGGCCGTTGCATCAAGACCCCGGCAGGCGTTATTGTTCTTGGCGCTGTTAACGTCGCCATCGATGCCGTAACCGTCGGGTTACCTATTCGCGAGGTGATGAAACTTAAATTATCGAGGGAGAAGAAATGCATAATCTATGGTGTATTCCTTATTGGTGGAATGTGCGTAAATCTCCTTCGGGGACTTGATATAAATCACGAGCCTTTTTTCCTGACGCCATACATAGTGCTATTCTTTCGAGTCTTGCGCGACTTATACTGCTATCGCTATACCTCAATTCCGAAACCGACTTCGGTACCGGTGGTACGTGCCCATGGGTTGCTGTTTAGAATGTCGAGAGAACATACTGACTTTTCCCCTCTCCAGCAACGTCTGCCATGCTATCTGCGATAACCGGATTTGAGATTTACATTGCCATCATTGCGGCATGTGTTCCTACGCTTGTCCCTATATACAAAAAACTCCGCCGCAGAGTAGCTCGGAGCGACTCGCCGATTCCGCATCGATCGAGCTATACCACCAAGCCGCCGAAAAAGCAGACACATACATATGTCAAGGGAGGAACCAATACCAGCTTTAGCCGAACCGCACTCCGCGAGTCGGATGACGAAGAGCGGCCCTTTAAACGGTTCGACGACATAAACGTACTCGTGCCGGCGAAGGAGCGAGGGGAACTCTGGACGGACATCAGCGCACGCCCACCGTCGGGAGGGATACAACTTAAAGGAATGAAAGGAATAAGAGTTCAGCGGGACGTTACTTGGAATGAAGAAGAATAATACCCTAGAGTTATGATACGCGTCATGTTGCATGTATAGGCGTTCTGTTGGCTTTTGTGGATTTTTTACAGCGAGAATACCATGTTTGACACTCTACTCTTCACGATCCTGTCGGTGTTTCGTCAGCGACGAGGGCATCAGATACCAAAATACGTCGACGCCTTCGGCGCGTCGGCTTAATCCACATTACCAATATTTGAATTTCATGAGGGACAGATTTTAGAGCTTGATCGAGCCCCGATCAGTGCAATTGAGTGTCCTACGGCGGCGTTAGGCTAACTAACGATATTCTCAGCTAATATATGGAGCGATCATCTTCAGCATGCGGTTTCTACCACCCCGGCATCGTTCCCGAAGCTTCGTCACACGTCCGAGACCACCCCACTTTCCGGCGACGTACGTCTGAACCTGTTCGATCCTGAAATCCGGCGATAACCTAGCGAAGATGTTCATGTAAGCGCCAGATACCAGGGCCATAGAGTAGGATGATGTTGACAATGAGGCAGGTTAGCGTCGTGTCTTTGATCGCACCAGCTCGAGGGTTCCCTAGGCCTAGCGCTGCACTCAATATTATGTTAGAGGCATACTAGCGGTCGAGCTCTCGGGTTAGGAACTATGTCCATACCTTCGATGAGGCGTAGTTCGTGAACTAGTCTCTAATCCAATATTCTAAGCGCTAGAGCCGACGCCGTCTAGCAATGCGGAGGAATCCAAGTGCTGACTTCCTGCCCATACAACTCAGGCCTTCCTAGCTATCAACAGACGTACTCGCGTCTTATATAGCCTAAGATGACCAAGGAACAAGTGGGAGACTTCACCCCTGGTAAGGCCCTTTAGATCCCCAAGCCAACGTTCCGGTCGAAACACGCTCAGCCCTAGATACGCTCGCTCCTTGGTATATATATGGAACTAGGTCGTCCTCTACTAGCATATCATCGTGTTACTACCATCTATTCAAGCAGGCCTTTCCACGACTCACTCCAAATGTGATGCGCAAAACTAGAAGGTCACGCGGTTGACAGGAAAGATACAAAACAATGAGGCAAGTAAATAACTTCTTAAACTTCTTAACTTCTTTAAAAATGACAGTTAGACAAGAGATTCTTAAGGCTACCCACACACAAGGTGTGCTGGGGATCAAGCATAGCCCCTTTCATCTCAGTTCTCAGCTGCGAGACTACCCATAGATCATCAAGGATATGGAAGGTGCTCATAACAAGAGACCAAGCCGCTCTCCCAAATCTCGCTCTAATAAGCCATTCAGACCCCTGAAGAAGCCGCTTCAGGGGAGGCCATTGCTGCCGGAGGTCCGACGCAGCCATCCCATAGAAAGACAGCCTTGCGGCTAGTCTCCTCGACTTCCTTTTTATGGCTTGCAAGTACATCGGCGATCAAGTGCCTGATTTCTTATTAAAACTAGATGACGGGTATCAATAAAAAGCGCGAGGACGCATATTGCAATCCGATCGAGGGCATTTGCTACTAATGCTCGCCAAGTACCTAAAATGAAGTGATTCAGCAGTACACAACTACGCTATTGGTAGGGGTGTTGAACAGGGAGACTACAGATTCATCAGGTTGATGGACAGGATGTTTATGACGACGCTAGCTGATAAGGCACTCTATACGTCTTGGATATTGACGGGCTAACGTGCTTCTACGAGTTCCCCTGAGATGTGGTCCACCAGTGCCCAGACGCGAGCCGCTTTGCCACGGACCGTTTTTACCTTGGGAAAGATGGGGCGAAGCCGGTCGTCCTGGTTCTATACTATTCTGCCACCATTACGCTGAAGGTCGCCTCTGCATTGCTGAAGTGGCGCAGGGACTGCTTACGCTTACCACATACGTTGCTCGTCGGCTAGAGAATACCATATTACCCTAGAATATATGTTCAGATTTATTCGCACAGATAGGCGATACTTATTATGTATCCGTCTGATCTCAAATCAGAACTCCTTTCCCACCAGATCAAATTGTTCGTCCCATTTTGTGATCGATGCGTCAAATCTGATTGCCACGCCTCTCATAACAAGTACCCATGCGCGCACAGGCTATAGTCGCGTGTTTTCTATCGATGAATCTGTTAATAAACTTCCCTGGAAGTACATAATCTCTGAGATATACCTCCCTTTTCCTCGAAACGGTCTCCGTAGCGCACATCGAAGAGATGTGTGAGGCCGGACTCGCCGCACTACGGGATACTTGGCTTAATTCAAGCAAAGCAAAGCATGCCTTTTTTTTTGCTTTTTTTTGCTTGTGTGGAACTCTAGCTTATGGTACCACCATCATGCGTTGTGATAGCAGGATCCTATGGGGGCAATCGTTCCATCCAACAAAAAAATAAACAATAATCTACACCTCCACATCAAACAGAAAAATCAATTTGAAAATCGGTGATTGGCGAGCTAACTCCCATGATCATTGCCATAGCAAGATTGGTGCCTTCATACCATGTAGGTGTAAGCACGGATGCAAGCTCCAGTCTGACAAGCTTAAACAAACCTGAGCTATTTACCCGGCTCACATGATATATTCTCGTAGTCTACCTCCAAAATGTAATATTGGTGCCTTGGATAGAGGGTTAGATAGTTAAGTTAGGCTGCTTCAGCTCAGTGCAAAACTAGCTCAACTCGTAAGTGACCAATACAATAGAGGAATTCAAGGTTGTGAAAGAACGGAACTCGATTCAAGGAGTGACTGCTAACTAAATGCTTATGTGTGCATGAGTCGATTTGTTAATCTTTGATCATCAACCGTCCGTATAGCAAACTTCGCCTATTCCATTCCTACTGCAGCAAGTCTAGCCACCAAGATCGGATGGGATGGAAAGGGAGAAGTCAACAGCCTTCGGAAGTCATAGAAAATCTTCCCACTTCGGATAGAGTCAATTCCTGTAGTAGTAACTGTCGGACGTCTTGCAATCCGGTTCCTTACAATCCTTCACCCTGATAAGGACCTGGGTACCTTCTTTAGATACATAGCCCCGGTCTTCCATCTCGCAATGATTTACAATCTCTTGTTGTTTGTTTGCGGCCATAGCCTACCGGTGAATTTAGCTTGCGGCTATACTTTGAGAGATGAGGAAAAGATGACTTACGATTAGTTTCAGTGAAGAGCCGATGGATTTAAAACTGACTGATGGAGACTTGGTGCTTTCGATGAGGATTTGTGAGAAGCGGTGGAGTTAAATGGTGCTTAGGGTAGGTGTATGATGGTGGTGAGTTGAGGACTGTGGTGAAGAGAAGGAAAGAGAGGAGAGGGAGGAAAGATGAGCTTTTATACACCCTCCCTACGCCCTAGTGACACAGTTCATATACACTTAAAGTGGAAGCAAACAAACATATGACAACATTCTTTTGAAGTACTTTTGACTATTGCACTCCTTTTTCACTTTTTACTGGTTAGAATTGATCCCTGGAGCTATAAAAGGATATAGGCTATACTAGTCGTTATGTGAACCGTGATACTTACAACGTACAGAATGGCGTTCAAATCTTAGAGTTATTCAAAATGATGTTTTTTGAGCCGTAGAGTATTTACTCCCCCCTTCACATGAATTTGTTTATCCCTGTAATACAATATATCTCCCTCACTGATGGCCGTAGTCCCTCAAGCTTTCTATTCATAATTATTTGATGTGTAATCCAGCCCCTGGTAAGCATGATAGTATGCAAAGTAGTGGTACCTAATATTATTTTGCCCGCTTATATAGTCACTCTAACACTTGTTGGCTGACACTATGAATTTGTACGTAGCAGTGCCCATTAGCCATCTAGTGATCTCTTCGAAATAACTGCCAGATATTTTAATTATTGTATCACATACCGGCCATGGATACCTGTTATAGGGGTTGGTCTTCGTAATGAGATTGGATCGCCAGTAAGTCGCTGGTGATACTACCCACTACTTCTACCTCAACTGCTTTAGCAGGCCCTTTCCCTTTAGCTTAATCTTTAATACCTGCAAAACTTCAGTACGTTTAGATTAGATTTGCCCCTACGTGTTTAGCTAGACTTTTGCCTTAGTAAAAGACTTAATTTCATCCTTAGATCTGCGTTGCCCCTTCGTAAGAGTCACTATACATAACACAAGGGTTTAATATTATTAATTTGTAGGTCTACACCTAGGTTTACATGATGAGTAGTTGGATGCAGGGCTCGAGTATCGTGTTCCACCAGAAACGTCACCATAGGCCACGTATGCACTTTAATAATAGGGCCATGTTGGTTACACTATGCCCTTACAGCAAGCAAGCATATGCTATACAAACAAACATCTTCACGACAAGTCACATAGGCTGCAGCTGTTTGAATCAAGCTAATAGGATATACGGCTCTAGTGCCTCTTGACTCCATCGCAGTACCTCAAGCACAAGTCACACACGGTAGCCACCGTGAAGGGACACTGTTCATACCTTCCCCTACGAAACCTTTAAATAATTAAAACAAGACTAGCCAAGCCTTTAAACTATAGCTAGATAACCCGAGCCGTTTTAATAATTATATACTCCGTTACCCAGACTGTGCGGTTGCCTTCAACCAAGCCACCACTTGAGAAGCATTCTCATCAGGTGGGAAAACAGGGTACCATACATGCAACACCTTGCTGTCTTTGATAGCCAGCGTGCAGCGCTTGGCCAATGTGGCCCCCTCCCACTCAAACACCGGCATTTTCATAGCCTTGACAAACTCCAACTTGTAATCGCTCAGAATGTCATACGGCAGTCTCAGTCGATCCTTGACTTCCTTCTGATAGGCGGTATCCTGGACACTTAGGCCGTATATAGTATTTACTCCTAGTTCCTTTAACGATGCGAAGCTGTCGCGGTAACTACCTGCCTCGGCCGTGCAGCCACGTGCACCAGGCATTTTATTCCACTCTTCCTTAACCGCTTCTCCTGGCGCACCTGTTCTGGGGTAGCAGAAGAGGATGGTAAGGCCAGGCAGTTCACTGAGCTTGATAGGTATCTCTTGGGTGGAAACCAGGGTTAGGTCAGTGGGAATAGATGAGCCAAGAAGGTGTGATGCAAGGCCATCGTCCACGGGGTGTGGGATCGTTGTGGGGACTTGGGAGTCTAGGGCCTGTCAATTAGCTTCGGGCACGGGCACTAGTGACAGACTCTACTTACGATCGAGGGCCATGGTTGTCATTTGACCCTTGGGTGTTTCGAAGCAAGTATAGCAAGGATTCAATAGTCAGATTTGATGATTTCTGGATAATGATACTCATAGTTGTATGTGGTGCGTGTCCTATATAGACAATTTGCCAAACGTCGCCCTCAACCTTCTGGCAATTTTTGTCCCTGAAGCTGCAAGGCAATTTTTCTTGGATACCTAAAACCGCAAGGGCGGGGCGGTATGCAAGGCAATTTTTTTAGTTTCCGTCGCTTGTGACGAGTCGTACTGTAAGGCAATTTTAAACAGCCAATTGGCGGAAAGGCGGCGCCTGAATTCTCATGCTCGAATGTTGGACACATCCTCCTGTCCGAAGGTGACAACCCTGCACAGCCGATCTGGGAGTAAGCGACTTCCGATCTAGACTGGTGCGTGGGATGAGAGACAGCGATCATAAGAGCATCTACAACAACAAGCCGTCTACAAGAGATCCCATATACACTGTCCGGGAGTTCACCCTGGAAGGCGGGTATCCCACCCGAAGTAGTAATAATCATAAATAGATCTCAACATAGTCCCAGCGCCCCGTTTTGCCGGTCGCCTCTACTCCTTCACGAATGTTAGAATACACGGGTGATACGATATGTCTTTGGTCATACCCTACCGACGTAACCCATAATGTAGATGCGTAATGTCTTCCGCTCATTGACGATCCCGTTCATGCCAACTCGTCATTTCTTCGATCGAGCGAGAACCAGGACCAACAAGGAGTGCTATCTCGTGGCTCATACCCTCGTACAAGTCCGCAATATCCTGTTGTTTCAGAGGCCCATCACTAAGATTTATTACATCCTCCCAGAATTTAGTCGCGCGTGCGCTGTCAACACCACCAATTTGCTCACTACAGCGCAACGCCTGCCGCATCCACACCTCTGCAGCCGTTATGTTCCCCATCTGCACCAAAAGAGTGCTTAAGCTGGCCATAGACTCTATTGTACTACCTCTGAGCTCACCACGAGTCTTAATCTGCTGCTGGACAGTCTTGGAATGGAGATAATAGCTGTCGCTTAGTGACCCCCGTGCTCTTAAAGTTTTGCAGAGCCAGAATCTGCATCGTAGAGTGTCTGGGTGTTCGTCGCCGAGAAGATGCACCGACATACTCAAAGTTTTCCGGTAAAGTGCCTCACTTTCTTGGTAGTTTCCTTTCTTGTAGAGGACCGTGGCGAGTTTGCGGCTGATGAGACATTTCCTGCGATCGGAAACTTCGGCACTTTGGCTGAGCTCCAGGGCAACCCTAAGCAGCTCCTCGCTTTCAGAAAACCTCTTGGAATCGATGATGGAATCACAGAGGCTTCGTATGGCAGCTAGTGTATCCCCGTGTCTGGGCCCTAGTGATGACAATCTAATCTGGACCAACTGCCGAAGAAGATCTTCCTCCTTTGGGAGATCACGCAAATTCCCGTAAGACTGGGCTAGAACATGAAGGGATCTCTGAGTCAGTCGGCCACCTGGGACGTCGATGGCGAGAGCTAATTTGTGAACATCTTGTGCCATTTTGTTTGCCTCGCCGAATCTCCCTAGGTGTAAGATGACTTCTGCTAGATCTCTCTTGACGGAAACAACGTAGCGAGAATTAGGGAGGTGACGCTGGAGAAGCTTGGGAAGCATACGATTGAACTGCTTCTCTGCCTCATTATAGTGCCCGAGGCCAAAATATGCGACAGCCAAACTGTCAATCAACGCAACAGCCGCGTCGGTCTCTCCGAGAGCAACACTTTGGAGTCGTTGTATCTTCTCTGAGGACTCTCGTATTTGTTTTCTAAGGATGTCGTGGGTTCTCGACGGCGGGATATAATCAAAGCAGCTCGGGTAATGTTGGGGGAAAGGATAAAGTTCAATGTCCAACGGGTTGGCGAATATGAGCTCCTGAGTTGGAAATATCGCATCTATGCCTAAATGCTTGAATGCAAGAGACTTCGGTCGCTTGCTATGAGGGCTTTTATAATCGGATGACTGGGCACTGCTCCATGGTACATCTCGGCTACCATGGCTTAATTCTATGAACTGCTCATTTGTGATAGTCAGGGGACGTTGGGCCGTCGCCTCGTTAGACGTAATAGGTAGAATCAAAGGTGTCATGTCATCAGGCGGTACGATTTTCAATGCCGAGAAAAGTCGACGCATTAAGAAAAGTTCATCATCCAACGGTACCAATGTTGGACCCTGGCCACCAGGAAGCGGCTGTCCGTGAGTGCTCTTCCTTCGCACATGTAACTGTTTCTGAGATGGATCGTGTGCGTTTGGCGGAGGAGGCGACTGTGAATAGTCTCGGATCAAGTTGCTCGGCGAAAGGCTTGACGATGAAGCTAATTGACTGACCGTGTTCGGTAGAACTGTTTCTGACGAATAGGTTGAGAGACTACTATCAGTTCTTGTGCTAGATGCGGCCATGGACGTGCTTCCCTCGTTGTGCTCGACAAATCTAATTTCATCGGAATGGTTTCCTTGTTCAATCCTGGCTCTTTTACCCCATCGCTCGCGCTTTGCCGCAGTTATTCTCACGCCTTCCACCGTGAGTTCAGTCTGCCCAGATGTAGGATCAGCCCGCCGCAGGAAGTCTTGCGTCTCTGCATGTTTGACGTTCTTCTTGAACTTCCATTCGGAAAATCGTTTCGTCAGTTGCTTTTGACTGTAGCAGTATTAGTGTGTGTAGTAGGCAGCATGAGCCGCAAAACATTGTGCTCACGTGAGTACGAGGCCGTGCTGCTCGAGCAAGATCTTCGTAATCTTCTCCAGTGTTCTGTTCTCCTGAATGTACAGCCTATGAAGGAGATCTTTCAGGTCGCCCCATTCCGCATCTGAGAGCTGCCTTGCCCCTACTGGGGCACTTCTCATTGCGCTTGGTGAGTGCGAAGCATGGTATACATTAGGGGTTTCTGGGGCTGGGACTAGCGGAGGTGAATTCACCACATGCTCACGCACCGCCACTACTGAACCGCCACAGGAGATTGCATCATCATCCATCATGGTGCTGCCTGATGCTGCGAAGTCATGGCAACGTGTGAGGTGAGGCTGCGTTAGGATAACTATTAACAATTTACCAGCGTGGTTACAAAAAAGGAAGGGAAGTGACGCTGAGAAATGGTAAAAGAGATTCGATAGGTCTGAAGACGAGCTAGAAACTGAAAATTAATGTTATTATTCAACTTGAGGGACCAGGGCCCATTTGGAGGAATCAAAGTTGCCTTGCATACAAGACTACAAACTGAGATGATACCCGTGTTGATTACTCGTGTTGAAACTTCGAGCCAATCCAGTGACTCCAAAAAATTGCCTTGCATTAGCGCGTGTGATATAGTACTTATCGGCTCCGACATGGCTGCTTAGGCGGACATTGAGAGATGTAGTGACGGTCTATATTATTTACGATAGAGAAATCAGAGTATGTACCCTACGTTCTCCGATCATTTTCTACCTCTATAGAGTTTTGTGTCAGGACCAGGGGCCGTAGATGGCTTCACGGCAGCTCTAGTTATCCTAGCTGCCGTGAATCTGGGGCTGTACCAGTTTGAATCAGAATGAACCGCCACTAGTCAGGCCATTAGTATTGCTATTCGTTTGACTTCTCGGCCGATCTCCGCTGCAAGGTGCGAGTGTTATTATTAATATCGCTACTTCTCACTGCTCAGAGGCCCACGGGCAGTATGTTAGTGACAGCACGATTAAACCAGAAGAACTTTATCTAATCATCGAGAGTCATAGTGTGGATGCTCAGGCAGTGCTCGAATGGTACCTCTGATCTACGAACCCAGACGACTACGTAGTACCTATCTCACGGGTGTTTTAGAGAGAAACGATAGACGTACTTGCATTTGTAGGCATGGAGGAGACAATTTGTGTAATAGTCAGTTAATATAGTTCAAAACGCTCAAAATTGGTTATTGTATTGTGCTAAAATGATTCTAACACTTGAATTTCAGCGTGTCCAAAAGTGGCTGCCCCCCTATAGTTCTAATTACAGGACTACAGGGTCTCACCCCACCACTTCTACCCTATCTCACACTTTTCGAGTGCTACATTAAATACGCAACCAAATTGACCACCCACCTTGCTATTGGGCTACGGTTAAAAAGAGAACTACATCGTTTTAATTCAGTATTTTTCTTCAAGTTTGGGTAGGTTCAAACTAATTACGAAGCGTTATCGAACTACTAGCGATCTGTTTACCCGATAACTGGCGCCTTTCTACGGAGCATCTCGTTCTTCTCTTCAAGACTAGCCTACCACAGCTCACACTCCCCATTATACGCACCTTTCTACCCATATACATATGTCCTAGGTATGTGATGTAAGAGCCTAGAGCCTCATCTTATATAGCATGCGAACGCACTCTTGGATACCTAGCAAGAGACACAATATCAGTACAATACTGCAATCTATGATATGATACCAAAGATAAATAAATGCCATTTAGTCCAAATTACAAAAGTCCCCGCGCCTCCAACGAGGAAGAGGGGTTTAGCCAGCTTTCCCGACCACCTCCCCTAGCTACCACTCAACAATGCAGCCCGATCAATAATGTAACCCTCCCACAGATATATACCCTATCTCTACTGTTCAAAATGCAATCGACTGGTACATTCCTAGCACGGCTCGCTTCCGCTGGGATACTTGTAGAGAGACATATGTCGGCACGACACTAGCTACTTCACTCTCAGCGGGGTACCAGCCGTTTTGAGCAAATATTCCATGCATGTGATGATCTATCCAGTGTTCACATAGGCCAGCTACGTCTCCTACCTGCATATGCGCGCCTGGGAAACATTACGGTAATCATAACAATCAGAATGAAGGGAAATGAGCATCATTGCCGATCGATGCGGGTACACGCCCTCTTAGACGGTCCAGCTAAACATCATTTGCATTTATATTACTAGATATGCATTCCCGTAATCGGAACAATTTGGAGTCCTTATCCGCCTGTCATCAAGGCGGCCTCCTACCTCATCACTGTTATAAACATCCCCGTGTCACTCAACAAGTAGACAATGATTATTATTTAGACAACGATAATACCTTTGCCCCTCAGTAAATCATTTCTCCATATCTAGTCCAATTTTTAACACTCCTGAAAGGTTACAAGAACCGGGCTGCATAAATGAATGACATTGACAAATTTCTTCACGAATTGGAATCTCATCCTTCGGGAGCTTTCCGCCCTAATCCGGAATTCGCAGAATTTCGACATCCCCCTACCGGCGACACCATCCTTCACGTTGCCGCGAGGAACAGGGCGGAACAAGCGATCGTTTTTTTGCTGCAAGACCCGATATGGAAGGCCCTGGTGAATACGAAAAACAAATTTGGCCTAACCGCGCTCCATGTACTTTGCGTAAATTCCAAGGCAGCGTTGGAAAAGGATGACGAGAATAGACTCAAGAATATTCTACAAATGTTCCTTGATAACGACGCTAACATCAATGAGCAGGATGAAGATGGGTGGACGCCGCTACACTGGGCCGTTAGCTCAGGATGTCTCGTCTTAGTCAATTTGATTTTGGGCACGAACAACGTTGACGTCAATAAGGGCACCTTTCTTCAAGGGGCAACGCCACTTCATATTGCAGTTGATGGAGCTTCGGTTGAGATAATGAAAGCTCTCATTGACAAGAAAGCACGTCTTGACATTACTACACATAGTGGCGAGTCGATTCTTCACTGGGCTCTAGCAGCCGCGAAGTATTTACACGGAGGCCGAGACAACAGATACGACGAAAATAACGAAGGCGGCGGAGCCTCTACTGCTAATAATGAGCTAGCCGATTATGGAGCAGACTATGGGATCGAGATTGGCGACGAGGACGTAAACGACCAGAGCCCAGACGGTAATAACCATGGTGACGATGCCGACCACAACAAGGGCGTCCCAGATGTTAATGAAGCTGGCATAAATATTGATACCATAATCGACACACTCATTATCCCCGGCAAAAAATGGTTCCAACTTTTACAAGTAGCATATAGAGAACCGGATTGGGGCCTCGTTGAATTCGCCTGCCAAAGACTATTCCTCCCTTCTGAATATAGGGCCAGGGGGCCTATAATACGACAGCTATGGATGGCTATGAGAGAAGATAGATTCGAAGAACTAGAAACGGTTCTGAGAGATAAAGTAATAGGCCATGGTACTGTGCCAGAGGCCACAAAAGAGCTATCCAGGTCTTGGAACGTGCTAGATCTTGCAACATACCTTAGTATTGAAACGACTCAGGGTGTTGGTTCTGAGCGTACTTTAAAGGCCTGGCCTAAACTATTTTTTTAGCTATCTAAAAATTTTACATATAAAAAAAAAAGTTAAAAAAAGTAAAAAAAAAAAAGTATATATTATTTATAAATAATAATTTTTTAGCTAAAATTAAAGTTAAAAGCTAAACTATTTATATAAAAATTAATAAATTTTTTAGTTAAGTTTTTTTTATATAATTAATTTAATTTTTAATTAAATTATTTGTTTTATTTTATTTTTTTTTAATTAAAATATAATTAGTTTTTTAATATATTTTTAATTAAAATAAAAACTAAATAAAAAATTTAAAAAAAATTTAATATAAATTTATAAAATATAATTTTTATAATATTTTTTATTTTAAATTAATATATAAATTAATAATTTTTTTTTTATTTTTAAAGTTTTTTTTAATAAATTTATTATTTTAATTTATTTAATTATATTAAAATATTATTATTTTTTTAAAATTTATATTTTTAAATTATTTTTAAAGTTATATTAATAATATTTATAACTTTTATATTAATTTTATATTAAATTTAATTTTATTATTTAATAAAAATAATAATTTAAAAATATTAAATTAAATTTATTTATTTTTTTTAAAATTATTAATATAAATTTTAAATATTTTTTAATATTAAATTTTTTATTTTATTAATTTTAAAAAAATTTAAAAAATAATTTAAAATTATAATATTAATATAATTAATATTAATTTTATAAATTTTAATTTTATATTTAAATAATAATTATTTATAATAATTTTTAACTTTTAAAATAAAAATATTAAAATAAAACTTTTTATTAAAATATAAATTTAATAAAAAATAAATTAATTTAATATTTTTTAATATATTTTATATATTAATATTTAATAAAATTAATAATATAAAAAATAATAAATTTAATATAAAAAAAAAACTTTAATTTTTATTATTAAAATTATTAATATTTTTTATATTATTTAAAAATTTAATTTTAATATATATTAATTTAAAATTAATAAATTTAATTTATTATAATTTAATTTTTATTAAAACGTTAAATATATAATGCTTGCTTTTTTTTTATATTTAGTTATTTTTATATAATAAAATCGGTTATAAATATATAGTTATTATTATATAGTTATTTTATTATATAAATAATATAAATATAATATAAATTTTTAATAACTTTAAATACTAAGTTTACTATAAAAAAAATGCTATTTATAACTTTATTAAAACTATTTTATATAGCTATTATAATAAGCATAGCTTTAAATTTTTAGTATATATATTAAGCTAAACTTTTTTTTATTATATGTTTAATTGTTAAACTTTAGCTAAAAAAGTAATAAAAAAATAACCGTTTTAAACTTGTTAACTAAACTTTATTTAATATGCTATATATATTTAAATTACAGTTTATAGTTAAGTATATATATAAATAAAAATGCTATAAAAATAAAAAGTAAACAAAAAGTTTTATTTATAAAGCAATTATTTTTTTTACTTTTTTATTGCTATTATTATAATTATTATTTTTATTACTATTATATGCTTTATAATAACTAATAAAAAAGTTTTTTTTAATAGCTTTTTTAAATATTATTTTAGCTTTAAAAAAAAAACCTACTATTATTATTATTATTATTAATAACTAAAGTGCTTAAACTTAATAACTATAGCAAGCTTTTAAAATAAAGCTTTAATTAAAGCTATTTTTAAATTATTAAAAACAATTAAAAGTTTTAATATTTAAAACATAAACAAATTTAATTATAATAAAAAGTTTAATTTTTTTATTATATATATATTAATATATTTAAATAATTTTAAATATATAAAATTTAATAAAGCTATAATAAAACTTAAAATAAACTAAAAAACTAAAATAAACTAAAATATAATAAAAAAAGTTAAGCTTATAAAAGTTAAAAAAAAAGTTTTTATTAAAATATTTTAAAAAATCGATTAATATATAAATTAGTTAATTTATTATATAATAGCAAACTAAATAGCTTAATAGTTATAGCTTAAAATTTAATAAATTTAATTTTAATTTAAAGTTTAAACTATTTATTAAATTTAATAAATATATTTAATTTTTTTTATTTTTTTTTTATTTTTTAATTAAATTTTTTTTAAATTTTTATTATTAAATTTATTAAAATTATATATAATTATAATATTTATAACTTTTTTTAATTTATTTATAAATTATTTAAAAAAAATTTTTTTAAATTTAATTTTTTTTAATAATATTAAAAAACTTAATAAATTAAAATTTAATATTAATAATTTTAAATATAAAATATAAAAAATTTTATATTATTAAATATTTAATTATTTAAAAATAAATATTAAATATATTTTTTTAAAAAAAAATAATTTTAATAATTTTTTTTTATAAACTTTTTAAAATAAATTAAATTTTATTTTTATTTTTTTATATATAATTTAAAAAAATTAACTATATA